>SJYC01140310.1:0-42380 GCA_006408675.1 Madoqua kirkii
TTTGTTGACCAGGGTGTGTTGGGTGGGGGGGTGTGGGGGGAAGGGTTGGTTTTCATGTAGGATCTCAGTTCTCCAACCAAGGGTTGAACCCACACCTTCTGCAATGGAAGTACTGAGTTTTGACCACTGGATGGCTAGGGAAGGCCCAGCCATTTTTTAAAAGATACCAGACTCTGGGGTTTTATGTAGTTAGTAACAGAAGGAATGCTGAAACAGGACTATTAAATTAGAAACAAAACTGGCTAATTCCTATACTGTATTAAAATCATGACCCTTAAGATTATCTGCTCTAGCAGATGGAAGAAAAATCAATGCACCTTATTATTTTTATACAAGCTAACCTCTAATTTTACAGAAATGTAAAATTGTGAAATGACTGGACTCTAATCAAGTGTAAAACTAAGTCAAACTTCCATTTCCTGAAAGAGTCATATTGCCTTAAAACTAACTTGTTAAAAAAATGCCCTTAGCAAGATATTAAAAGTTCACAGAATCATCAGTACCATCTTTCTAGATTTCATTGTCCTTCCATTAAAAATAAATTAATTTTTTTTAAAGTTCATAGAATCATCTTTATCTTATTCTCCTTGGAAAGCTTATGATGAGATAGTTTAAATGTTAACTTAAAAAGGTAAGAATAATGTAATTTTTCAAAATCCTTTTAAGGGCTACATGAACCATATTGCTGTAAGTGTAAGTATTCGGTTTATGTTTAGCCATGTTTTAGAGGACAACAATGGCACCCCACTCCAGTACCCTTGCCTGGAAAACCCCATGGACAGGGGAGCCTGGTGTACTGCAGTCCATGGCGTAACGAAGGGTCGGACACTTACTGAGTGACCTCACTTTCACTTTTCACTTTCATGCATTGGAGAAGGAAATGGCAACCCACTCCAGGGTTCTTGCCTGGAGAATCCCAGAGATGGTGGAGCCTGGTGCGCTGCCATCTATGGGGCCACACAGTTGGAAACGACTGAAACGACTCAGCAGCAGAGGATTAGTAGGCTGTTTCTGCCCAGATTTGTATGTATTTTCTAAGAACAAATAGATAAAGAACAGCACAAGGAGCAAACTCATAAAATTTAACATAGGAGCTGATCCACAAATTTTATCATTTATTCTAGTCAAGTCCTTTATAAGCTATTTTCCCCTGACATCCAATATTTGAGGCTGTGTGATACTTACCAAAAGAATTATCTGATCTTTCCCATTTATAGATAGAACACAGTCTGTGTGGGAATGGATCTCAAGGGCATGAAATCATGGTGGAAGGAATGTAAAACTGGATAAGGCTGAGATGGGCTTACAAAGCACAATTCTGAATACAATGTTTTAGCTGGAACAGACAGCAAGAGCTCTTTTTGGCGGATTGTCTGAAATATGGACTAACGATGGCATATGCCAGGACTGCCTTGGTAGACTGCCTTGGTGGACTGCAGAGAAAGGCATCCAAGATTGAGGGATGTTGGAATGTTAAAGTGGATTTACCATATAGACCCTGCTCTCCCACCTTGAGTGGGACCACAGAGCACACTATTACTGTCGGTTCAGTTTATTCAATCTCCCTTGGCTCTTGTCTTGTTGTAACAAAGATTTGAAACCACAGACTAACCTACAACTAGAGCAGATGGGATTTCTCTGCTCTTGTCTCATCCTAGCAAGCATTTAAAACAACAGACTAATTATAGCTCAAGTAGGCAGGATTTATTAAAGAGGCAGCAGACGGGGTACCCTCAAGTTTCTTGTCTCGACAGGCTAGTTACAGTTCAAAGAGGCAGCAAATAGCGCACACTTGTGACTGACTCCATAGAAGCAGCTTCTTCTTACTTCCCGTCTTATAGGTTCTGTCTCTTGTCTCTGGAGCCCGGTTTCTTCAGTCTTATGCAAAATAGGGCTTGTATCCACCACCAATCAGGGAAGGGAATGCCAAGAGGCATACGCTTACAGCCAATCAGAGGAGGGGAGGTGTTTGGGGCATGTTTATCCTGTCAGAGGTTCTCAATCCAGTCCTCGGCTTCCTCTTTCACAGCCTTTTTGTTCTGTTTACCCAATGAGTGGTTTTTCTAGCCACCATCTTGGACTTGTTCTTCGGTTCTAACTACCTTAACGTTACCATGATCATGAACAGTGGATTTGGTAGGGGGCCGCAGCAACCGCACGATCTGTGTGGTTTCTCTTCTTGGGCAGAAATTGCAATGGGAACCACTGCCACACAGCGGGAGTCTCTAAATGCAGTGTGAATTATGGGGTCCCGGGGTGGCAGAGGCCAGGAGGTGGCACCTAACTGGGAAAGGAGGAAACTATTTAACGTGACCCCCATACCCCCAAAGACACCAGCACATTTTCTTTTTCCTCCAGGGTTCAGTAACACAGGCTTGTTCTTTGTATTTCTGTACTTGGTAGGCACTCCTCTTCTGGGGTTTTTCTGTGTGCTACAGCGACTAGCCACCCGGTCTGTTCCCTTTTCAGAGTCACCGTGGGATTCTGGCTCCTCCATCTTCTGTAGAAGCAGTATCTCCAGGGAACGGTTCTGAGTTATCACTGTTTTTCTAACCTGTGCTCCCCTTCCCCACAGTTGGCTGTTACCAGTCGAGCCTTCCTAACTCCCTGTGGGCCTGTCTGATCTGACTTGAGGTACCACATGGCTCACAGATGCCTGGCAGTTTCCTCAGGGATTTGGTATTTGGTTCTCTGCTCCCTCCAAGTGCAAATAATAGAACTTTAATGCAATCATTTGAAAACAGTTGTAAGAAATAGAAACTTGAAGTGGTCCATTTTCAAGACAACATTGATGCCTGGACTCTTGAGACAAAATTGAAGCCTGGACTCTTTAGCTAAAGTTGAGGTTGGGGGAGGGAGATCAGACTGGATCCTAAAGAGACAGGACTCCACCTGTGGCCTGTGCCCTGGCCATGAACTTGCCTGATGGCTTGTGGGTGTGATGCAGCTCATGTATGTAAGAAATGCCATGGGAAGAAAAGCCACTTCTAGGGACTGTTAATAAAAGGCCTTTATTGGGCGGTCGCTCTCGGGCAGAACTCCCGGGAGTGAGCTATCAGGGGTTGGAACAAAGGGAGTCTGTGAGGGACAGCGGCTGGGAAGAGGGTTTTATAGCTGGGGCTAGCGTTCAAGCCGGTTTTTTTTTCCCATCTACAGTAAACTCGGGGGCCATGTTGCTGATTGGTGCTGGTGGGCTTTGTGTCAGTCCTTCATTGGGCCAGGTCATGAGTTCCGTATCCAGGATGTTGGTCCGCCTCCTGGTTTCTGTCTGGGCAGGGGCGGGTTCTGGGGCTTTCTGCCTCAGCCACCTGAACATGGCCGTGCATGTCTGGGTATGTCCAACCTCTCATCCTGGCTTTCTTGATATAGGACAAGGGGTGCCGATTCTCCCTGGCTACTTCCTGCTGAACAGGGGCGACGAGGGGAGAGTGTGGTGGTTGGGATGACGAGGTGTCTGTCACAGGGCGTTGGTCAGAAGTTCCTGATATTGTTGCCGCAGCACCATCAGTTGGACTGCATTGAGCCGGTCTTTGATAAAGGCTAGCAATCTGTTTAGGAGACAGGGCCCAAAGGTTAAAAGTAGCAGGAGGATTATGAGTGGTCCCATTAAGGAGGACAGCAGAGTTGTTAGCCAAGGGGAGCTCTGAAACCAGGACTCAAACCAGCCCTGCTGGGCTTCCTGTTCTCTCTTTCTGCATTTTAGCCCCTTTCTTACCTTGGCCATGGATTTTCTTACCACCCCCGTATGATCTGCGTAGAAGCAGCACTCTTTTTTAGGGCTGCACATAGCCCTCCTTGTTGCAAGAAGATCAGGTCCACCGGAGCAGACAAGACATTGTGGTGGAGACTCTCCCTCCAGTCCCTAAAAAAATCTTAATGGTATCTAAAAAAATATGCCCATTACAGAAACAGCTACCGACAAGAGTTCCTGTGGTTCGGGACCGAAACGTACCTGTCACTACGTTAGGGCTACGGGCGAGGACGACGAGGGTCCCGTTTATCCCAGTGGTCTCACTACCGGCGTTAAGGTTCCCTCTTGTGCCGGGGAGACTGGGCTCCCCTATCCCAGAAGTCGTACAGTACTTTTTTAGGATGATACAGGACTTTGGGCATCACTGCCACTAAAACACAGAATTTTTTATTCTGATTAAAAATGGAAGCATGTAAGCAAGGTGTCAGACCGGTATGGGAACAAACTCACCAACTTCCTGCCTCAGGTACAATCTATGTTGAAGCATTTAGCTCTGTGAGGTTAGCAGTTTGGGCACACAGGGGGGTCCTTTTAGGTGGAACAGTATCAAGGCAGAGTCTTTTTTCCCATATTTTTTTTATAGTAAGACCAACCTTATATTTTTCCCAATGACACTGAGGTGGATTGGGGCCAGTAGACAGGCTGTAAGACACATTTAGACCTACTGCCTCATAAAAGGGAGGATAGAGAGTGTAGCAGAGCCAACAGGACTGGGTTGCACTTGGGTCTGAGTGATTTAAGGCAATGTAGGCTTGTTTGATCATAGACCATAGAGGGTCCTGGCCTCTTAAAGGGTTGGTGGGGTCAGGGGGGCCCGTAGGTCTAGATGTGAGAGCCGTGGATGTTGGATGGAGGGTTGAAGCGGGCCTCTCAACCAGGTTTGGACTTATACTGAATTTCTGTATCGGCTCTAAAATTTGGCTTATAATTATGATTGTACTGTAAATGCTTGTAAATTGGTCTCTTCTGGTTTGAATTTTTCAAGACAAGCCTGAAAGCCATGCTCTCTCTTTTTTTGTTCTGTGTTGGTTAAACCTCACCTTTATTTGTGCATAATTGCATTTTTTTTTACACCCCCAGTCTCTGTAGGGAGGTATAGGTTTGGCGAATGAAAAGGTAAGCAGGTCTCCATTTTTCACTTTTTAGCACCTAGGCTCATCATTAGAGGTTATACAGTCTCACGATTTACAGTAATAGTCTTGTGCCCCCCCCCCCACAAGTTTTCTAATTGTGTCTTTGGTGTCCCAGGCATACCCAGAATCCCTGGTTTTTGACACTGCAAACAAATAACACTGGCTTGTGCTCGGAGTGTCTCAGCCACACTGAGCCTGCCCCTGCTCATGGCGCGTGTGCTCACACTGCTCAGGCTCTAGATTGCTCTGCCAGGAATTGTCTGAGGCCAGCTCTGGACTTCATGAAACTTCCAGTTTTAAGCCATCAGGTTCAGAAACACAGGAAGTCCTCAGAGTCTCAGACTCAGTTGGGCCTGCATTGTGTTCTCTTCCCAGGTCCAAGCAGCTCAGGTAATGAGGTGTTTGGTGAGTGCAGTCACTGCAACTTATCACCTCCCTAAACCTGCCACTCGGTTTTCTGAGTGTACAAAAATCGCATCTTCTCAGGCAGATGTTGACTGTCCAGAACTCCAGAAAGTCTTAGTTAGCAAAGAAGCCCGCTTTCAGTTTGGTAGATAATGTCTCTCTGGGGCTGTGATTGCCCTCTTCTGGCTCTGGATGCCTGTCACCAGAGAGGGATTGTCTGCAGCGGACTAGCACTGTACAGTCCTTTGTTCTGTGAGCGGGCCTGGCAGTGTCTTAAGTTATGGCTTTTTGTGTGGCAGCTATTTCACAGTCTGATTTACTAGCCCAAGTTAGTTTGCTCAGATTGTCCTTGGGGCATTCAGGCCTAGTCCTTACTCAATGCAGCCCACGCCTCCCTAATCAGTCCACGCTTGCTAGTGGCAAGTACAGGCATCTGCACTGCTTTTCCACTGAGGGAGTTATTATTGAGCAGGTAATCTGTGGGTTTTAATTATTTCTTTTCTTTTCTTTTTTTTTTTTTTTCTTTTCCCAATTATGCTGCCCTCAGCGGTTCCAAGTCTCACCACAGACTCTGCCGTAAATGTGTTTCCTGTTGTTTGGAAACTTCTCTCTTTTTTAGACATCATTCCCAGGATGGAGCTCTGACCCTACCTCTTTTGATCTCATTTCTGTCTTTTATATTTTTTCCTACTTCCTTTCAAAGACAATGGTCTGCTTTTCTGAGTGCCTGATGTCCTCTTCCTGCGTTCATAAGTTGTTTTGTGGAACTTACTCAGCGTTTACTTGTTCTTTTGATGAATTTGTGGGGGAGAAAGTTGTTCCCAGTCCTATTACTCGGCCATCTTAGGACCTCTCCCCAGTAACCAAAACTGTGCTGAGTTTTAGCTCTTGGAAATATAAGAATTTCATATATAATGTAGGAAAATGAACACCCATATTTTCTGATGACATATTTACTGAATTTCAGGGCATCACTGAGTAAAACCTGCATGCAGAAATTCATAAATGAACTCCATATTTCACGCAGGTAAAAATGGCATCCAGATATCTATATATGACCTATGTGGATCTTATATTTCATGAAGGAATATTACAACCTAGAAATACAAATGTTACTGTAGTGTTTTACCCATCACATGTAAAAATATTCATACCCAGATTTTCAAATGTGAATATAGAGTTTTCATATATCACGTAGGGATATCTTCACCTAGCTTTTCAAAGTTTAATATAGAGAGAATTAAAATTAAGTAGGGAACTCTGTGGCCACATTTTCAGACAATAAACATAGATGAATGTATATTTGCCTATTGGGCCTAGATCTCAATTTCTGAATCATGGAAAACTCCATAATCTATGTTTGAAAATTTGACACAAATGTTCTTCTATGAATAACTGAGATTTCATATTCCATATGAGAAACTAGTCCCCAGTCTTTCATATGCAGACTATACAGTATTCCATATTTTATGGCAGAAGAACTTCTTTAAAAATGTCTTTGCTGAAATAGAGAATTTCATAGCTCAAGCGATTTTCCTCTATGATTCAGAAAAGTTCATACTTACTGTAGGACAAAGGATGTCTGTTTTTCAGATGTTAAACACACAGTATTCCATATTTCTTGAAGAAATATCAGCATAGAAATTTTCCAATGAAAAATACAAAAAATCCCACTACTCATTTTGAAAATCAGTGATTGTCCTTTGATATGTAAAATAGTGGTTGTCATATTCTCTGCATACATATCTGCATTTAGAATTTTGTAACTGTAATATAAAAATATGGATAATTCATTCAGAAAAATCATCATATGTGATATATCAAGCATTTTGTATTTCATGTTGGAAAATGTAAATTATAGATAACTTAATATTTTATATCCTAAAACCTGCACCTAGAATTACATATGTGAAATTGAGATTTCCTATTTGCTTAAGCACTATCTGGTGTCAGACTACAAAACAAGGAACAGAAAATTTAACAGTGAGTCTATAATCATACATGAAATATTTCCCATGAGGACATGCATACCTTGACTTTCAATTTGAAATATACAAAGTTTCATGTTACACATAAACATATCTTTATTAAAATTTGGTGTGAGAGTAATTGATCTCATAGTTTAAGAAGTAAAATATACACCCAGACCTCCATAAAGGAAATAGAGAAATGTCCATAATTCATAAAGAAGAATCTAAGTTTCCTCTGGGGGGTATAGTGAATTCCATATTTTAGACTCAAAACTATCCTGATTGACATATGTGAAACAGACTTGTTGCTGTTTTTCAGTTGTCCAGCCAGTTCCAACTCTGCCACACTGTGGACTGTAGCACTCCAGGCTTCCCTGCCCTTCTGTGTCTCCAACATTTTGCTCAGTCTTATCTTTGTTGAGTCAAGAGATTCAGCATTTCCAACCAACTCAACTTCTGTTGTTCTTTTCTTCTCCTGCACTCAGTCTTTCCCAAATCAAAGCCAATA
Source organism: Madoqua kirkii (assembly GCA_006408675.1). Taxonomy (NCBI): domain Eukaryota; kingdom Metazoa; phylum Chordata; class Mammalia; order Artiodactyla; family Bovidae; genus Madoqua; species Madoqua kirkii. The sequence goes on from SJYC01140310.1 coordinate 7,768, forward strand.
ATGTTTTATGTCAAGGTAGAGTGTCAGTCTTTTCTCATGAGTCCTTTAGCCAAAGTATTGGAGATTGACCTTGAGCATCAATCCTTCCAATGAATATTTATGATTAATTTATTTTAGGATTGATGGGTTGATCTTACTATACAAAGGACTCTCAAGAGTCACCTTCAGCAAGACAGCTTCAAAGCCTCAGTTCCTTGGCACTCAGCTTTATTTATCTTTGAACTCTCACATTCAGACATAAGCTTATGTCAGTTCAGATAATTATCTCAGTCTGTGCAATTATTTGTGACCACATGGACAACAGGACTCCAGGCCTCCTGTCCATCATCAATTCCAGGAGTCTACTCAAACTCTTGCCCATTGAGTCTATGATGTCATCCGTCTCATCCTCTGCTGTCCCTTTGTCCTTCTCCCCTCAATCTTTACCAGCCTCAGGGTCTTTTTCAATGAATCAGCTCTTCTCATGAGGTAGCCAAAGTACTGGAGTTTCAGCCTCAAGAGCATTCTTTCAAATGAACATACAGGTCTGATCTCCTTACAATGGACTGTTTGGATCTCCTGCAGTCCAAAGAAGTCTCAAGAGTCTTCTCCAGTATCACAGTTCAAAACCATCAATACTTCTGTGTTCAGCTTTCTGTACAGTTCAACCCTCACATCCATATGTGACTACTGGAAAAACCATAGAAATGAATAGAATGACCTTTGTTGACAAAGTAATGTCTCTATAATACTTTAATATTGATATTTTAATAATGTAATTTTAAAAATATAATAATAATATTAAAACTTTTAATAAAGTAGGTTGGTCATAACTTTTCTTCAAAAGAGTAAGCAACTTTTAATTGCATGGCTACAGTCACCTTCTGTAGTGATTTTAGGCACCCTCCACCAACTAAATAAGTAAAGTCTAACACTGTTTCCCTATCTATTTTCCATTAAGTAATGGGACTAGATACCATCAACTTAGTTTTCTGAATGTTGAATTTTAAGCCATTTTTTTCACTCTTGTTTCACTTTTATCAAGAGGATTTTTAAATCTTTCTCATTTTTTGTCATAAGTGTGGTGCTGTTTGCATATTTGCAGTTGTTGATATTTGTTCATGCAATCTTGATTCCAGCTTCTACTTCATACAACCCAGTGTTTCCATGATGTATTCGACATATAAGTTAAATGAGCAGGTGACAATACAGCCTTGACCAACTCCATTTCCTTTTTGGAATCAGTCTATTCTCCCATGCCCTGTTCTAATAGTTGCTTTCTGACTTGCATCCACATTTTTCTAGACAGGTCACATGGTCTGATATTCCCATCTCCTGTAGAATTTTCCACAGAGTTTATTGTAATCTATAGAGTCAAAGTCTTTTGCATAGTCAATAAGATGGGAGTAGATGTTTTTCTGAAACTCTCTTGCTTTTTCAGAGATCCAGTCGATGGTTGCAATTTGATATATGGTTCCTATGCCTTTACCAAAACCAGTTTGAACATGTAGAAGTTCATGGTTTACTTATTGTTGAAGCCTGCCTTTGAGAGTTCTGAGTATTACTTTACTAGTGCATGATATTAAGGGAATCATGTAGTAGTTTGAGTATTCTTTCCAAAATTTGGAAAACTCACCAGTGGCCACAGGTCTGGGAAATGTGTTTCTCTTCCAATCTAAAAGAAAGGTAGTGCCAAAATATGTTCAAAATAAAGCACAATTGCAATCATCTCAAATGCTGGTAAAATAATGCTTAAAATTATCCAAGCCAGGTTTCAGCAATACGAGAACCATGAAATCCCAGAAGTTCAAGCTGATTTTAGAAAAGGCAGTGGAGCCAGAGATCAAATTCCCAGCATTCACTGGATCATGTAAAGCACAACTGAGTTCCAGATAAACACCTATTTCTGTTTTCTTGACTATGCCAAACCCTTTGACTGGTTTCAAATAGGAAACAGAGTACGTCAAGGCTGCATATTGTAACCCTGCTTATTTAACCTATATGCTGAGTACATAATGAGAAATGCTGGGCTGGAAGAAGCACAAGCTGGAATCAAGGTTGCTTGGAGAATATCAATAACCTCAGATATTCAGATGGCACAACTCCTGTGGCAGAAAGTGAGGAGGAACAAAAAGCCTCTTGATGAAAGTGAAAGAGGAGAGTGAAAAAATTGGCTTAAATCTCAACATTCAGAAATTTAAGATCATAGCATTTTGTCCCATTACTTCCCGGGACACAGAAGGGGAAACAAAGGAAACAGTGTCAGACTTCATTGTTTTGGGCTCCACAATCACAGCAAATGTTGAGTGCAGCTATGAAATTAAAAGACTCTTACTCCTTGGAAAGGAAACTATTACCAACCTAGATAGTATATTGAAAAGCAGAGATATTACTTTGCCAACAAAGGTCCATCTAGTCAAGGCTATCGCTTTTTTCTGTGGTCACATAAATATATGTGAAAGTTGGACTTTGAAGAAAGCTGAGAGGTGAATAATTGATGCTTTTGAACTGTGGTGCTGGAAAAGACTCTTGAGAGTCCCATGGCCTGAAAGGAGATCCAACCACTCCATCCTAAAAGAGATCAGTCCTGTGTGTTCACTGGAAGGACAGATGCTGAAACTGAAACTCCAATACTTTGGCCATGTCATGCAAAGAATTCGCTCATGGGGAAAGATGTTGATTCTGGGAGAGACTGGGGTCAGTAGGAGAAGAAGACGATAGAGCATGATGTCCTGACAGCATCACCGACTCAATGGACATGAGTTCAAGTACATACCGGGAGTTGGGGATGGATAGGGAGGCCTAGAGTGCTGCAATTCATGGGGTCACAAAGCGTCAGATATGATTGAGTCACTGAACTAAACTTAACTGAACCTGAATATTCTTTGGCAATGCCTCTCTTTTGGATTGAAATAAAAACTGACATTTTCCATTTCTGTGGCCACTGTGAGTTTTCCAAATTTATTGGAGAAGCAAGCTCTGGCTCTGGAGCAGTCAGCAGTCAAGAGAAGATATCCACATGTAATGCAAGAATCAGCAGCTTGTAGCAGCAGTGAAGATATACTCAACTTCCAAAGCAAGAGAAATTCCAGGAAGATGGTATGCACTGAGAGAGGGCACTGGAGAGCAGAAACACTGAAACCACATTCACAGAAAACAAACCAATTCATCACACGGAACAAAGCCGTGTCTAACTGAATGAAACTAAGTCATGCTGTGTAGAGTCAGACAAGATGGACATCCACACACATCCCCTGGGAGGGTGGGGTAAAGTAGTTTGGCTACAAAGTGATGTCTCTGCTTCATAGTACATTGTGTCTAGTTTGTCACAGCTTTTCTTCCTGAGAGTAAGAGTCTTCCATTTTCATGGCTGTAATCACTTTCCACAGTGAAATTGGACCCCAAGAACACTGTCACTGTTTCCATTTTTAACCTTTGTATTTGCAAACCCTGCCTTTACCTTTGTTTTGTATAATTTTGTACCCCAGGTACAAATTTGCCTGTTTCTCCATGTATCTCTTGACTTTCTGTTTTTCCATCACAGTCTTTTGGGTGTTAATTTTATAAAATCTTGGAAGTCATGGTGTGGGATTCTCTTTGCTAGTATTTTGTTAAGAATCTTTGCATCTATGTTCATCAGTGTAAAAGGCCTGCAGTTTTCTTTATGGAGGGATCCTTGTCTGGTTTTTGTGTTAGGGAGATGGTGGCCTCATAGAATGAGTTTGGAAGTTTCTCTTCCTCTCCAATATTCTGAAAGAGTTTGAGTAGAATAGATGCTAGTTCTTCTCAAAATTTTTTGTAAAATTCAGCTGTGAACTTTTCTGGTCCTAGGCTTTTGTTTCCTACAAGATTTCTGATTACAGTTTCAATTTCCATGGTTGTGACATGTCTATTAAGATGTTCTATTTCCTCCTGCTTCAGTTCTCAAAAATTATACCATTCTAAGAATTTGTGCATTTCTTCCAAGTTGTCCATTCTATTGACATATAGTTGCTGATAATGGTTTTTTATGATCCTTTATATTTTGTTTTGTCTGTTAGGATTTCTCCATTTTCATTTCTTATGTTGGTGATTTGATGCTTCTACCTTTGTTTCTTGATAACTCTGGCTAAAGATTGTAAGAAACGCCGCGAGGAAAAAAAGCCACTTCTAGAGACCATTAATAAAAGGCCTTTATTGGGCAGTCACTCCTGGGAGTGAGCGAGTGGGGGATGGGGGGGTGGGGAACAAAGGGAATCTGCGAGTGACGGCGGCTGGGAAGAGGGTTTTATAGCCAGGGCTAGCATTCAAGCTGGGTTTTTTTTTTTTTTTCCATCTACGGTAAAACGCAGGGCCCATGTTGCTGATTGGTGCTGGTGGGCTTTGTGACAGTTCTTCATTGGGCCAGGTCATGAGTTCCATATCCAGGATGTTTGTCCGCCTCCTGGTTTCTGTCTGGGTGGGGGCGGGTTCTGGGGCTTTCTACCTCAGCCACCTGAACATGGCCGTGCATGCCCAGGTATGTCCAACCTCTCATCTTGGCTTTCTTGATATAGCAAAAGGGGTACCGATTGTCTCTGGCTACTTCCTGCTGAACAGGGGCAATGAGGGGGTGGGTGTGGTGGCCGGGATGACGAGGTGTCCATCACAGGGCATTGGTCAGAAGCTCCTAATATTGTTGCCACAACACCATCAGTTGGACTGCATTGAGCTAGTCTTTGATAAAGGCTAGAAATCTGTTTAGGAGACAGGGCCCAAAGGTTAGAGTAGCAGGAGGATTATGAGTGGTCTCATTAAGGAGGATAGCAGAGTTGTTAGCCAAGGGGAGCTCTGAAACCAGGACTCAAACCAGCCCTGCTGGGCTTCCCGTTCTCTCTTTCTGCATTCTAGTCCCTCTCTTACCTTGGCAATGGATTCTCTTACCACCCCTGTATGATCTGCGTAGAAGTAGCACTCTTCTTTTAGGGCTGCACACAGCCCCCCTTGTTGCAAGAATACCAGGTCCAGGCCTCATCTGTTCTGTAACACCACCTCTGACAGAGAGGTCAGGGATTTTTCTAGAGCTATCATAGATTTTTCTGTATGGGTAATGTCTTCATTGATGGCTGCTCTCAAGGACACCAAGCCCTGGCTTGGACAGTGATGTAATCCCGGTGCCTGCTTTTGCTGCTCCCAGGGCGAACAGGGTCACCAGAGTAATGGCTGTGATAGGTTCCCTCTTGTGCTGGGGAGACTGGGCTCCCCTATACCAGAAGTTGTACAGTATTTCTTCAGGATGATACAGGACTTTGGGCATCACCGCCAGTGAAACACAGACTTCTCTACTCTGATTAAAAACGGAAGTGTGTAAACAAGGTGTCAGCCTGGTATGGGAACAAACCCACCAACCTCCTGTCTCAGGTACAATCCATGCTGAAGTATTTAGCTCTGTGAGGTTAGCAGTTTGGGCACACAGGGGGACCCTTTCAGGTGGAACAGTACCAAGGCAGAGTCCTTTTCCCCATACTTCTTTTACAATAAGACCAACCTTATGTTTTCCCCAATGACACTGAGGTGGATTGGGGCCAGTAGACAGGATGTAAGACACATTTAGACCTACTGCCTCATAAAAGGGAGGATAGAGAGTATAGCAGAGCCAACAGTACTGGGTTGCACTTGGGTCTGAGTGATTAAGGCAACGTAGGCTTGTTTGATCATAGACCATAGAGGGTCCTGGCCTACTAAAGGGTTGATGGGGTCGGGGGGCCCGTAGGTCTAGACGTGAGAGTTGTGGATGTTGGGTGGAGGGTTGTAGCGGGCCTCTCAACCGGGTTTGGACCTACACTGCGTTTCTGTATCGGCTCTAAAATTTGGCTTATAATTATGATTGCACTGTAAATGCTTGTAAATTGGTCTCTTCTGGTTTGAATTCCCCAAGACAAGCCTGAAATCCATGTTCTCTCTTTTTTTGCTCTGTGTTGGTTAAACCTCACCCTTATTTGTGCATAATTGCATTTTTCCTCACACCCCCAGTCTCTGTAGGGAGGTATAGGTTTGGCTAATGAAAAGGTAAACAGGTCTTGATTTCCAACTTCTCAGTACCTAGGCCCATAATTAGAGATTACACAGTCCCATGATTTACAGTAATAGTCTTGTGCCCCCCCTACAAGTTTTCCAATTATGTCTTTGGTGTCCCAGGCATACCAAGAATCCCTGGTTTCGAAGGAAACCCCGTGTCCAGGCTATATCTACTACCGGCATAAGATCAAAACACAGGTCCAGCCACCAAGTGTTCGGAGGATGTATTTTGGTGGTTGAGTTGAGCACCTCTTGCATTATTCCATTTTGAAGCTTCCAAGTGATCTGAAAAGGCTGGTGGGGGTTACAATTACCGTCTCTTACTAAGACCCAGAGCGTGCTCAAGGCAGCCCACATTATCACTTGTAACCCACGTTGGGAGCCTCACCGCATTCTGGGATCGGGGGCAGGGGGTTTCAGGTGAGGATCAACTTGGTGGGTCCTGCAGGAGTGGAGCGGTATGAGTAGGCCTGGGCCCCAGTTGGGGTTGAGGCTGTCTGTATGGCGAGAGACCTGGGGGGGCTCGTTTGAGCCGGGTCAGGTGGTACCAGGACTCATGTCCCAGAAGTTTGGCTGCCATGGGAGTGGTGAAGATTACCATATGGGGTCCCATTCAGCGAGGCTGTAGCAGGCGGGAACTTAGGGCTTTTAGCAGTACCTGATCTCCTGGGGCCAGAGGCTGAGTTGATCCCTTGCTGTCTGTCAGTTGTGGCATAGCTGGTCCGCGTGTTCCCTCAACAAGGAGCATAGGAGAGAGAAGAGGGGGAGGTACCCCACAAGTGGGGGAGCCTCTCTCTCTGAGAGGTGAGTCAGGAGGTAGGGCCTGCCGTAGAGCAGTTCGAAGGGGGTCAGACCTGTTTTTGAGTGTGGCATGGTGCAGATACGAGTGAGCGCCAGAGAAAGAAGATCAACCCAGGACAGCCACAGCTCTGAAGCAAGCCTGATCAGGTGTATCTTGATGATGCCGTTTACCTGCTCTACCTTGCCCAATGATTGAGGCTGATATGGGATATGGAGATGCCAGGTGATGCCCAGGGCCGCAACCACCTGTTGAGAGATCTGTGAGATAAATGCAGGCCCATTGTCAGACTGGAGAGAGGTTGGCAACCCAAATCTGGGAATGAGATGAGTCATCAAGACCTCCGCCACCACTGCTGCCATCTCTCAGGCAGTGGGAAAGGCCTCGAACCATCCTTAAAAGTTGTCCACCAAGACCAGCAGATAGTGATGGGTTTTATGTCTGGACATGTGGGTAAAGTCCATCTGCCAATCCTGCCCAGGCATGTGTCCCCGTAGTTGATGGGTTTCCTGTGGGGGTTGGAGTCCCCATTGAGGAGAGGTGGAAGCACATATTAGGCAGGAGTGATAGATGGTATATGTGGTCTGTCTGAGATGATAGGGAAAAAAGACAGGGCTGAGAAAGGAAAGGAGAGCCCTTGGTCCGATGTGGAGGGTATTGTGGATCTGGGATATTATAGCCTCAGCCTGGTATTTAGGAAGCACCAGTTTATTATAGAGTAATATCCATCCTGAGGGGTGCCTCCAAACTCCCTCTTGTGCCAGCAGGGCTCCAGCTTCATCGTTGGAATAATCTGGGTTGAAGGTGAGCTTCAAAGCCAACAAGGGTTTGGGGGCTTGTTGTGAGGTAATTTGTCGAGCCACTTGACTGGCCATATTATTACCCAGAGTGACAGTGTCATGAGCATTTCGGTGTCCCTTGCAGTGTATGATGGCGACTTCTTTGAGCAGGGGTATGGCTTTTAACAATCGAGTGATGTGGGGGGCGTTGCAGATGGGAGACCCTTTAGTGGTTAGGAAACCAAGTTCTTTCCAGATTGCTGCATGGGAGTGGGCAATCAAGAAGGCATATTTGGAATTTGTGTAAATATTGGCCCTTTTTCCTTTTGCTATGTAAAGGGCTCTGGTTAGGGCTGTTAGTTCGGCCTTCTGAGAAGTTGTCCAGGGTGGCAAGGGCTGAACCTCTAGGACCTCCTGGATGGTTACTACAGCATAAGCCGCTCTTTGGTTTCCATCAAGGTCTTGCTTTGAGCTCCCATAAACAAACAAAGTTAGGTCTGGGTTTGGTAGAGTTTCGGAGAACAGTTTGTGGGGTGGTTGCATAAGGGACTTAAGAACCTCTGAGCACGAGTGGGCTAGGTGTTCTGAAGAGAGGGGTAGGGAGGGCAATGAGGAAAGTGGATTTAATTGTGGAGAACGACCCACAGAAACCTGTGGATTATCCAGAAACTCCAGGTGAAACTGCTGGAGTCTAGACTCGCTGAGGTCAGAGAGAAATCTAGAGGCTAAAAGGTCTCCAAGGCGGTGCGGTGAGAAGATAGTCAGAGCTTGGCCATGAATCAGCTTCTTTGCGTCAGGGTATAATGTTTCCGCTGCCAGTGCCCGCAGATAGGGGAGCCATCCTCTGGCTGTGGGGTCGAGTTGTTTGGATATGTAAGCAATAGACAGCAGTTCAGAGCCAACTGGCTGCACTAAGGCACCAAAGGCTATCCCTCCCATTTCATCAGTATATAGATGGTGTGGGTAATTGGGATTAGGGAGAATGAGAGGGAGTGCAGCCAGTAGGGTGGAGCGTAAAGCATGAAAGCCCTCAGTCACTTTGGTGGGGGAAGACAGCGGTCCTGTGGGAGTTTATTTAGTGGGGGCGTATAGAAGTTTTGCCAAGGTGGCATAATTTGGGACCTAGTGGTAGAAGAATCCCATCAGTCCTAAGAAGGACAAAATCTGGTCTCCGTTGGCCGGAGGGCAGATAGATTGGAGGAGGCTACACCGGTCTGCTGTCAGGGCTTTAGTGGTGGGAGTGATTTGGAGGCCTAAATAGACAACAGAGGTCTGAGTTAGTTGAGCCTTAGATTGCGAGGCTCTGTAGCCCTGAGAACCAAGAAAATTAAGGAGAGTTGCAGTATGTTGTCGGGAGGTCTCTTTTGAGGGGCTGCAAAGGAGCAGGTCATCTACGTATTCAAGGAGGGTGCTAGAGTGAAGCGAACACCTGGCCAGGTCCCAGGACAGGGCCTGTCCAAAGTAGTGGGGACTGTCTCTGAATCCCTGAGGGAGTACAGTCCATGTGAGTTGTGTGGTCAACGGGTGTTGGGGTCAGTCCAGATGAAAGCAAAGAGGAATTGGCAGTCGGGGTGGAGTGGGATAAAAATAAAGGCATCTTTGAGGTCAATAACGGTGAAATGAGAGGTCTTAGGATGTATAGAAGAGAGGAGGGTGTAGGGGTTAGGGACGAGTGGATGGGCAAAGACCTCTGCCGCGTTAATCAGGCAGAGATCTTGCACTAGTCAGTAGTTTCCCGAGGCCTTCTGAACAGGAAGGATAGGTGTGTTACAGGGGGAAGTCATGGGAATCAGGAGGTCCTGCCCCATGAGGCGGTCGATGATGGATTTTAGCCCCTTGAGGTTACGGGTACACAAAGGAAACTGAGGCGGGGCTGGGAAATGGGTGGGGTCTCTTAGCCGGATGAGGACTGGAAGGTGGTGCCAAGCCACCACTGGGACTCGGGTGTCCCAGACCGCAGGATTAACAGAAGAGGTTGGAGAGACAGCAAGTAACATTAGGAAGGCCCCTGACATAGGAGCCGATCCTGGAGTCAGGTGAAGAGTGGCCTTTAGCTTAGCGAGTATATCTCTCCTCAGAAGAGGAGTAAGGCAGGAGGGGATGACTAAAAATGAGTAGGCAAACAGGCAGGAGCCCAGCTGACAAGGTAGTGACTGAGTTTGGAGTGGACACGATGGTTGGCCGTCAATTCCCATAACCAAAACCTGGGAAGGACGTAGAGTGCCCCCCAAAGAGGGAAGGACTGAATAGGTAGTCCCAGTATAAACCAGAAAGTTGATGGACTTTTACACTACCTGGAGCGTTACTATGGGCTCGGATTGGATTATCGGGGTCCCCGAGTCTGGGCAGCGTCAGTCTTCATCTAAGTTCAGTAGCTCCAAGGCCAGTGGAGGGCAGGAGGTCTCTCCAGAGTGCTCTGGTCCCTGGTCCCTAGAGGTCGGGGCCCGAGAGACCTGGGGACAATCGCTAGCCCAGTGTCCTCACTGTTTGTATCTTGGACATGGCTTCGAGGGAGGTCGTGGATTAGGACACGTTCTTGCCCAGTGTTCGTTTTGGCTGCACTTGAAGCAGGCCCCCGGAGGGGGGTTTTGGGACCCCAAGCCCTTTGCCAGTGGCAGGGCTGCTACCAAGGCTTGGGTTTGTTGGTTTAGGAGGCTTGACTGAAATGCGGCCTTGTGCTTAAGCCTTGCCTTTTGGCTGGCTTCAGCAGCTTCCTCGCGGGCGTTGTACACTTTAAAGGCCATTTTTACCAGGTCTCGAATAGGGGTCTGAGGGCCGTCCTCGGCCTTGGCTAGCTTTTTCCGGATATCAGGTGCGAATTGGGAGATAAAACGGCTAGCCAAGGTGACCGCCCCGGTAGGGGACTCAGGGGACAGTCTGGTGTACTGAATGAGGGCTTCAGTCAGCTGGTTGAGGAACATGGCTGGGTTTTCGTCAGGCCCCTGAGTTACCTCATCTAATTTGAGGAAGTTTACGACTTTGTGAGGGGACACCTCCATCCCACCTAGTATACACTCAACCATATAGTGTACTTGCAACTGGCCGCCGCCCCCTTTCTGGTAGTCCCAATTGGGGTCAGTGTCAGGAACTGTCTGAGCTGCCGGTGGGCATTTGGGGGAGGGGTTGGTAAAGTGTCACTGGTTGGCCTGAGCCCTAGCTGCCGTCCAAATGGCCTGCCTCTCTTCAGGGGTGGTAGAAGACCCCAAGATGTCATAGACGTCCTGCCATGTTAAGGCATATGTGCGGGTCAGACCAGTGAACTACTTAATGTACTGAGTGGGATTGGAAGAGAAAGATCCCAACTTGGTCTCAATCTGTGCTAAATCTTGGAGAGAAAAGGGGACATAGACTTGAGCTAGACCCTCAGCTCTGGCCACCTGTTGCAGAGGGAGCAACGGGGCCAGAGGAGAAGGGGAAGGAGGTAAGGCCTCCTGAAGGATTGCTGTGGGAGCTGGTGTGGGAGCTGACTAAAGAGGGAGAAGGAGTAACTGGAGGAAGAGGAGGGTACAGAGTAGGGTTAAGGGCAGGAGGATCTGGGGCTGGGGGTGGAGTCTTGGGAGCAGAAGCGGAGGATGAAGGAATTGGCGGGGAGGGGGTGGGAGCAGCAGGAGTGTTATAGGGAGGAGGAGCCACCAGGTCTTCTAGGGGAACAGAGAAAGCAGACGACTCAAGAGTGGGGATTGATTTGACTGAGGAAGGTGGAGGTGGGGGAGCCATTGTGAGCAGGATCTGGCTAGGGGCACATGTGGTGTACAGGGTGGGGCGAGAATGAAACATCCAAAAGGCCTAAACACAGGGGACCTCAGACCACTTTCCCGTTCTCTGGCAGTAATTATCCAAATCACGGAGGACGTCAAAGTCTAATGTCCCTGTGGCTGGCCAATGAGAGCCGTTATCTAGAGGATATTGTGGCCAGGCCTGTGAACACAAATGGGTAAGCTGTTTGGGGTGAATGTAGCTCTTTAGCCATAAGGTCCATAGGTTAGCCAATAAACATTCTAGGGGAGTGGACCAGTTGGGCTTGGGTTTGGAAGCTGTCAATCTTATGGTGACCACGTGGAGGTCACCCCTATCATCCAGACGTCTCCGGGTGGGTCAGGGGGCCTGTGAGGCCTCAGAGGCCGAGGATCCTCGAAGCCATGTGGGACGTCTCACGCCCTTGCTGGGGACCAAGGAAGGCCGGAGCCAGAGGTTGCTCAGTCGCTTAGGATGTCTCTCTCACGAGCTGAGAACCTGAGGAGGGCCCAGTAATTGCGCACCGGTTACAAGGCCCTAGGAAGTGGTCACCTGGGATCGGGGGGGGGGGGGTCCCAAAGCCGAAGTGACTTACCCCGTATTCTGCTGTCCAGGAGGTTGGTCAGCCAGCCACCTGGGTCAGGGCTACCGCTGCGGTGGAGCTCGAGAGGGCTTCAATGGCAAGTGGTGGAGGCCGTCACCTCGAGCCCCATGTTGGGCGCCAGATGTAAGAAATGCCACGGGAAGAAAAGCCACTTCCAGGGACTGCTAACAAAAGGCCTTTATTGTGCATTTGCTCTTGGGCAGAACTCCCGAGAGTGAGCTATCAGGGGTTGGAACAGAGGGAGTCTTCGAGGGACGGTGGCTGGGAGGAGGGTTTTATAGCTGGGGCTAGCATTCAAGCCGGGTTTTTTTCCATCTATGGTAAAACGCAGGGGCCACGTTGCTGATTGGTGCTGGTGGGCTTTGTGACAGTTCTTCATTGGGCCAGGTCATGAGTTCCGTATCCAGGATGTTGGTCCGCCTCCTGGTTTCTATCTGGGCGGGGGCGGGTTCTGGGGCTTTCTGCCTCAGTCACCTGAACATGGCCGTGCATGTCCGGGTATGTCCGACCTCTCAACTTTCAAACAACCTGTGTTTTAATTCTTCTTTTTTAATCTGGATTTCTTTTATTTCTTATTCTACTGTGATTGTTGCGGCTAGGACTCCCAAAGTTAAACCGAATTGTATTGGTGAGAGTTAGAGCTCATTCTTTCTTCCAGATTTTAGAGGAAACACTTTCAATATTTTGCCTTGAGGATAATGCTTCCTGTGGGTTTGTCATATATGGTCTTATTTTGTTGAGGTATTTTTCTTCTTTGTATACCTTCTGGAGCATTTTTACCATAAATCAATGTTGAATTTTGTCAATGAACCTTTGGCTTTTATGATTAAATTAGCTGATATGATGCATCACATTTAATGATTTGTGACTGTTGAAAAATTCTTTCATCTCTGGGATAAAGCCTACTTAATTATGATGTATTATGTTTTTTCATAAGCTATTGCATTCTATTTGCCTGAATTTTGTTGCAGATTTTTACATATATGTCCTTCAGTGATATTGACCTTTTTTCTCATTTTTTTTTAAATGGCATCTTCTATTTTTGTTATCAGGGTGATGTTAGTGACTTAGAATGGGTGTTGGAGTTTTCCTTTCTCTGAAAATTTGTGCAAGAGTTTGAACAGTATGGATGTTATCTCTTCTCTAATTTTTGTTGTTGTTGTTTTTATAATTTACTTTTTAAGTTTTCTGGTCCTGGGCTTTTCCTGTTGGAAGACTTTATATTAAATTTCGGTTTCCATAGTCATGATTCATCTGTGTGAATTCTCTATGTCCTCCTGTTTCATTTATAGGAGGTTCTATTTTTTTTCAAATATCCTCAAAAAGACAATGTCAAAGAATATTTAAAGTACCACACAACTACACTCATCTCAAACACTAGCAAAGCAATGCTCAAAATTCTCCAGTCTAGGCTCCACCAATACAAGCACCAAAACATTTCAGATGTTCAAGCTAGATTTAGACTATACAGTAGAACCAGGGATCAAATTGCCAACATCTGCTGGATCATAGAAAAAGCAGGAGAGTTTAAAAAAAAATCCAAGAACACCTTCTTCTGTTTCATTGACTACACCAAAACCTTTGACTGTGCGATCACAACAAACTGTGGAAAATTCTGAATGAGATGTGATTCCGAATCACATTACCTGCTTCCTGAGAAATCTGTATGCCAAGCTTATATACTGTCATGCTGCTTATTTAACTATATGCAGAATACATCATGAAAATTGCTGGGCAGGATGAAGCAAAAGCTGGAATCAAGATTGCCAGGAGAAATATCAATAACCTCAGATATTCAAAAGACATCAGCCTTATGTCTGAAAGCAAGGAGGAACTGAGAAGCCTCCTCATTAAAGAAAAGGAGAGTAAAAAAGTTGGCTTAAATCTCAACAGTCAAAAAACAGAGATCATGGCATCCAGTGCCATCATTTTATGGCAAATAGATGGAGGAACAATAACAAGAATGAGATACTTTATTATCTTGGGTTCTGAAATCACTGTAGATGTTGACTACAGCCATAAAATTAAAAGACACTTGCTTTTTGGAAGAAAATTGTGATGAAACTACTCAGGATAGTTGTTTTCCATTAGTTATTTATGGATGTGAGGGTTGGACTATAAAGAAAGCTGAGCACGAAAAAATTGATGCTTTTGAACTGTGGTGTTAGAGAAGACTGTTGAGAGTCCCTTGGACAGCAAGGAGATATAACCAGTCCATCTTAAAGGAAATCAGTCCTAAGTATTCTTTGGAAAGATTGATGCTGATGCTGAAATTCCAATATTTTGGTCACCTGATGGGAAGAACTGACTCACTGGGGGAGGGGGGGGGCACTGACGCTGGGAAAGTTTGAAGACAGGAAGCAAAAGGAATGACAGAAGATGAGATAGTTGAATGGAATCACTGACTCACTGGACATGAGTTTGGGCAGACTCAGGGAGTTAGTAATGGAGAGGGAAGCCTGGAGTATTGCAGTCCATGGAGTTCCAAAAATCAGAGATAGCTAAGTGATTGAAATGAATGCTGACTTCTGAATATTCTATTGTGCATCTATACCAACGACTTTATACATTCATCTGCTGATGCATATAAAAGTTTCTTCCATGTCCTAGTTATTGTAAACAGTGCTGCACTGAACTTTAGTGTATGTGTGGCTCTTTTAACTCTGATTTCCAAGGTGTGAAGTCCAGCAGAGGGATTGTTGTATCATGTGGCAGTTCCATTTCCAGTTTTTAAAGGGATCTCCACTGTTCTCCAAGTAGATGTACAAGGTTGCATTCCTACCAACAGTTTAAAGAGTTCCCTTTTCTTCACACCATCTCCAGCATTTAATGTTTGTAAACTTTTTGACAGTGGCCATTCTAACCAGCAAAAGATGGTATGTTATTATGGTTTTGATTTGCATTTCTCGATAATGTGTGATGTTGAGCTTCCTTTTATATGGTTGTTAGACATCTGTATGTCTTTTTTGGAGAGAATCCTGCTTAGTTATTTAGCCTAGTTTTTAAAATTGGGTCATTTAGTTTTGTGATATTGTCGTGCATGAGCAGCTTGTATATATTGGAAATCAATTATTTCTCGGTTTCTTCATTTGCTATTATCTTCTCACATTTTGAAGGCAGTTTTATAACACTGCTTATAGTTTCCTTTGTTGTGGAAAAGGTTTAAATTTAAACAGGATCCATTTGTGTGTGTATATATATATATATTATGACTATGGGAGGCGTCTCTTAATTTCATGGCTGCAGTCATCATCTGCAGTAATTTTGGAACCCTAAAAAATAAAGTCTGACACTGTTTCCACTCTTTCCCCATCTATTTCCCATGAAGTGATGGGACCAGATGCCATGATCTTTGTAGATGTGTATAAGAGACAGTGCTTATAGTTTCCTTTGTTGTGGAAAAGGTTTAAATTTAAACAGGATCCATTTGTGTGTGTATATATATATATATTATGACTATGGGAGGCGTCTCATAGAGGATCTTGCTATGATTTATGTCAGAGTGTTCTGCCTTTGTTTTTCTGTAGGTTTATAGTTTATGTCTTTACATTTAAATATTTAATCCATTTTGAGTTCATTTTCGTTTATGGTGTTCAAATGTGTTTCAGTATTATTTAACAGATGGTTGACCAATTTTTCCAGTAGCACTTCTTAAAGAGTTTGTCTTTTCTCCATTGCATACTTTTGCCTTCTTTGTTAAAGAGATGTTGTCTGTAGTTGTGTGGAATTATTTCTGGGCTATTTTTTCCATTGATCTGTATTTCTGTCTTTGTGCCTCTATACTGTCTTGATGACTGTAGCTTTGTAGTATTGTCTGAAGTAAGAAGGCTCATATTCCAGTTCCATTCCAGTTCCTTAAGATTGCTTTGGCTGTTTGAAGTTTTTTGTGTTTCCATACAAATTGTGAAATTATTTGGTTTAGTTCTCTATAAAGTACCATTGGTAGATTGATAGGGATTGTGTTCAATCTACAGATTGTTTTTGAGTAGCATATTCATATTCACTATATTGATTCTTCGAATCCATGAAATTGGTTTATTTCTCCATTTAGTTGTGTTATCTTTGATTTATTTTGTCTGTGTTTTATGTTTTACTATGTATAGGCATATCAAATTTTTTTTTTTTTTCTAAAAGCAGGTCAGCTGGTCTGATATTCCCACCTCTTTCAGAATTTTCCACAGTTTATTGTGATCCACACAGTCAAAGGCTTTGGCATAGTCAATAAAGCAGAAATGCTCTTCTGGGACTCTCTTGTTTTTTTTGATGATCCAGCGGATGTTGGCTATTTGATCCCTGATTTCTCTGCCTTTCTAAAACCAGCTTGAACATCTGGAATTTCAAGGTTCACGTATTGCTGAAGCCTGGCTTGGATAATTTTGAGCATTATTTTACTAGTGTGTGAAATGAATGCATTCTTTGGCATTGCCTTTCTTTGTGATTGAAATTATGCTGGTCAGGTGGCAATAGCTAGAATTGGAGATGGAAAAATATACTGTTTCCAAAGGCTGTATATTGTCATCCTGCTTATTTAACTTATATGCAGAGTATATAATGAGAAATGCTGTGCTGAAAGAAGCACAAGCTGGAATCAAGATTTCTAGAAGAAATATCAATAAGTTCAAATATGTAGATGAAACTACTCTTCCGGTACAAAGTGAAGAGGAACTGAAGCTCCTCTTGATGAAAGTGAGAGAGGAGAATGGAAAAGTTGGCTTAAAGCTCAACATTAAGGAAACAAGATCATGGCATCCGGTCCCATCACTTCATGAGAAATAGAATGGGGAATATAATAATGTCTGGACGAGCCAAAAGACATTACTTCAGTTATTCTTTAAGTTTTAATGGAGACTGTTATTTTCACACGAGTCTGATCATGCCAGAGTATCCCTTGTCCATTTTGGGGTGGGATATACTGAAAAGATCCATGCCTGTGTTCATGAACATGAAGCAGCCCCCCCCCCCTTTCTCTCCCTTTAATTGAACAAAATGTAAATCCTAGAGTATGGGTTGAT
Source organism: Madoqua kirkii (assembly GCA_006408675.1). Lineage (NCBI taxonomy): Eukaryota > Metazoa > Chordata > Mammalia > Artiodactyla > Bovidae > Madoqua > Madoqua kirkii. The sequence goes on from SJYC01140310.1 coordinate 24,712, forward strand.
GGAAAAACTGAGTTGAGCACAGGATGCTATTCCTGTAGCTGTCAAGCTCAAACATCTGCACTTATTTCCACCTAAGAGGCAGTATCAACTGAAACCTGAGAGTAAGGAAGGTTTAAAACCCATCAAGAAAAATATAAAGGGGCAGGGACTATTAATTCCCTCTAACAGTCCCTGTAACACTCCTATTTTTAGTATAAAAAAATCAAATGCTAAATGGAGACTAGTTCAAGATTTACAAATAAAAGTGAGGCTGTATTTCCTTTATGCCCTGTGGTGCCTAATCTTTGTTTTTCACTATCTGAAGTTCCTGAATGAGCCAAATATTTCTCAGCAATTTATTAGAAAGCTGCCTTCTATTCAATGCATTTGCAGAGGAAAGTCAATTTATATTTGCCCTTGAGGACTCTACACAGCCAGCTTCTCAGTTAGCCAGGACAGTATTGCCCCAGGGATTTAATGACAGTCCTCATTTATTTGGACAAAATTTTTCATGGAAATCTACAAAACTTTAATAGCTCTGAAGGAATGGTGCTACAATATATAGATATTTTGCTCCTGAAGGAATGGTGCTACAATATATAAGTGATATTTTGCTCAGTGCTGAGACAGAGGAAGCTTATTCATGAGCCTCAGAAGACTTCTTAAACTTTCTAGCAGTCTGAGATTACAAAGCATCAAGAGAAAAGACTCAGCTTTGTCAACAATCTGTTAGATATCTGGGCCTAATCATATCAGAAGGGACTAGGGCCATAGATCCTGAGAGAATTAAACCTATACTAAATCATCCCCTACCTATAAATTTAAGGCAATTTAAGGAAATGACTTTCTCCAAGTCTGTGAATACTTTTGAAAGCAATCATATGTGATGCCTCTACTTTATCTGCTGATATCTAAAAACCCTAAAATGGACTGGAGCAGCATGTTGTACTTTAACTGTGAACATAACTTGCCTTTTAATTTTTATTATACGTTGTCTTGATTCAATAACATTTTCACTATACAGGAGACAAATAGGTATGGATCTAATGATTTTTTACCTGACACTTATAAAAAATGGGATGCGGTTATATGGCTCACTCCTGAAAAAGGACGTCTAATATCTACCATCCCTATATGCTGGAAACAAACAAAGCCATCCCCAGAAATTAGTCAACGACTTAATTATTATGATTGGAAACAGTTGGGATTTTTGCCTCAGGAAATATGCAATGTAACCATTCCCGTGTTTTCCAGCTTCAGTTTATGTCCTCCCTTTTTCTAGCCAGGGACTAATTGGAACTGGATATCTCAGTCACACTGGCTTGATCCAAATGAGACCTATTGGGTATGTTGCACTTACTTATGAGCGTGGCTTCCCCCTGGTTGGATAGGGAGATGCACCCTAGGTCTAGTCTTTACTCATGGCTTTATATTTTCAGAGCTTCCTGAAAACCTACTAATTTACACCACCTTGAAACTCAGTGGGCAAGGTCTGTATTTCCCTGGTATTGTTATTTGGCTGCAGTGTTTGTCCCCTCTTTGGGAGCTACATATGTTATACTATGAGTGGATGCTTTGACTAACTTTACTCAAGAGACATTACAAGGTTCTCATAAAGCTATTTCAGCTCCTAATGCCAAACAAGCACAATTTAGAAAGGTGGTTTTACAAAACAAATTGGCTTTAGATATTCTGACAGCTGCACAAGGAGGAAATTGTGCCATTATTCATACCCAGGCTGCACATATATACCTGACATGAGCACTAGTGTTACTCATTTTATTAAACACATGACCAAGATAATTGGGGCTATTGATACTCCTGAAGCCTGCGTTGCCTCACTTTCAGAAATGTTAGTTCCTCATGGTGGAAAACTATCTTAATTACAATAATTCTGATTGTTTCAATTGCTGTTTGCTTCCTGCATCTGTATTGTGCAATTAGATATGTTTCTAGTCACATGAATGCATTAAAGTTACAAATGGTTGTCCAAGTTTCTACAAGTGCCACAGCCTCCTCCAACTATAATTTGGGGCCCCTGGATCAGAGACCTTCAATATGAGGGTTAGGAGAATATGTTGCCTTAACAATTTAGGGACCATGCCATTAAACAGTAGGAAGTATTTATGGAAGTATTTTGGAAGTATTAATGCTGCATTTTCTTGGCAACATTATTCACTTGAAAAGAGGGAATGAGAAAGTTAATTCATAGGCAGATTGATAAGAAGTTCACGGGTTTCTAAGGAGAGAAGGGTTTGGAATTCTCAAAGCGGAAGAAAGGACAATTTTTTATCCTTCTACATATCTTAGGATTATATAACAATAATGCATCCTGTTTGAGGACAGTCTCTGGGAAAAAACCTTCTAGATAATCCAGTTATCATAAAATGTAGATTAAGGGAGTAGGTCTAGTGAGGTCTTTACCACATCCAGACATTTTTTTTTAATTCACTGTAGTAACTAATTAAAGTATATAACTCCATTGCTAACAGTAGCAGGGGGGTACTCTTTCTGCCCCCTTGCGATGCCTATATCAGAAGCTTTTTCTATCTACTTTAAGCTTTAACAAAACTTTATTACACAAAAGCTCTGAGTGATCAAGCCTCATCTCTGGCCCTGGATCTCCTGAAGAGACCAAAAATCCCAACATCTTTTTGTGGTTCAACAACAACCTTACAGTAACAAATAAAATTGTGCATAATTCATTCTCTGTAGTTTTAGTATGCCAGCGGACAGGAGGCACACTCATTTGTGATGCAACACACTAGATTTGAAGCTGATGCAATTTATACTTTAGAGTGCAAGTTAATTATTGTGGTCAGTTCAGTTCACTTCAGTTCAGTCGCTCAGTTCTGCCCGACTCCTTGCGACCCCATAAATCGCAGCACATCAGGCCTCCCTGTTCATCACCATCTCTCGGAATTCACTCAGACTCACGTCCATTGAGTCCATGATGCATCCAGCCATCTCATCAGTGGTCGTCCCCTTCACCTCCTGCCCTCAATCCCTCCCAGTATCAGAGTTTTTTTCCAATGAGTCAACTCTTTGCATGAGGTGGACAAAGTACTGGAGTTTCAGCTTTAGCATTATTCCTTCCAAAGAAATCCCAGGGTTGATCTCCTTCAGAATGCACTGGTTGGATCTCCTTGCAGTCCAAGGGACTTGCAAGAGTCTTCTCCAACACCACAGTTCAAAAGCATCAGTTCTTTGGCGCTCAGCCTTCTTCACAGTCCAACTCTCACATCCATACGTGACCACAGGAAAAACCATAGCCTTGACTAGATAGACCTTAGTCGGCAAAGTAATGTCTCTGCTTTTTAATATGCTATCTAGGTTGGTCATAACTTTTCTTCCAAGGAGTAAGCGTCTTATAATTTCATGGCTGCAGTCATCATCTGCAGTAATTTTGGAACCCTAAAAAATAAAGTCTGACACTGTTTCCACTCTTTCCCCATCTATTTCCCATGAAGTGATGGGACCAGATGCCATGATCTTTGTTTTCTGAATGTTGAGCTTTAAGCCAACTTTTTCTCCCTCCCCTTTCACCTTCATCAAGAGGCCCTTTAGCTCCTCTTCACTTTCTGCCATAAGGGTGGTGTCATCTGCATATCTGAGGTTATTGATATTTCTCCGGGCAACCTTGATTCCAGCTTGTGTTTCTTCCCACCCAGCGTTTTTCATGATGCATATAATTTAAATAAGCAGGGTGACAATATACAGCCTTGGCATACTCCTTTTCCTATTTGGAACCAGTCTGTTGTTCCATGTCCAGTTCTAACTGTTGCTTCATGTGCCCTAATTTCATGTTCAGGAGAAGCAGGATGCACGCTCCAATTTTTTAACTCAGTATTGTAGCATGCGTAATATAGAATGTGGTCTCAGTTGTAACACATGAGTTTGGAGAATCACCTCAGAAGTGACACTTGGGTGTTACAGAATGCCAGGTTATTAGTATTGGGGTAAATTCTCTAGAATGAAAGATCAGTAGTTGTGTAATATCTACTCAAGTGCATGCACTTAGAAGAGCAAGATATGTGCTTTGAAATAGAAACCCAAAGACATAGTTTCCAGACTGCAAACTATGTTATTGTAGCATGATGTTCAGGGCCACAGGCAAAGTCTTAGCAAACTACACATTCCAGAGTGAAGCTCAGTAGTTTTGACATCCCTCCTTCAGATCATAGACTGTTTATGGGCCAGTTATATACACTTGGGCCTACACTCAGTAGTGGTGGTTCACACACTCCAGAGTGCCAACTCATTAGTTGCAGCAGAAGTGGGAGAGTTCAAAGTAGAAGGAAATAAACACTCTTCAGATTCGAATATTGTTGTTGAGTTATGAAAGATGCTGCCAATCCTGGCCTCCAAAGGAGAGGAATTCAATCTGGGGCCAGTAATGAAACATGGTCACTCAGCACTTTTCTGTAAAAAGTTTTATTTGCATATAAAAGAGACGGAGAAGGCTTCTGAAATAGACATCAGAAGGGTGCAGAAAGAGTTCCTCCAACCTTGTCTTTACCTGGATGTTATATAGCTACCAGTAGGCTGCAAATTAGAGAAAGGAAATGTTTCAAAACTCAGTGTGGCAACAGGTCACTCACCCACAACATGCATTTTGTAATAACACGTACACAAGGTGAGTCAATCAATGCCGTAAAACTATTGACATGAATCTTGAAGAAAGGCAGGTTTCCAAGCAAATACATAGTTTCATTAACATAGATTAAGAAAACAACTGTATGAGTAAAACGTACTGATTTGTTGAGCCATTATCATTTCAGAGTCGCAAGTGGAACTGACTTGAAGCAAGAGTCTAGTTAAAACAATTGTTTATTAACATAGCTTAAAGAAAAAATTTCCTTAGAAAAATGCATTAGTTACCTCAAAGTTTGAGAAAATTTAAGCTCAGGTGGAGCCAGGTGTCATCATAGCAACAGAGAAACCACTTTTTAATTTTGCATACAGAAGGGAAAAAAAATCTGACACTTGCATTTTGTTTTCCTGTGCCACTTAAAAGAGAGATTTAAAAAGAAAATGTTGGACACTTGTATTTTTCCTCCGTTTGGAGACTCCTAAGGAGAAATATAAATAACCTCAGATATGCAGATGACACCACCCTTATGGCAGACAGTGAAGAGGAATCTAAAAAACCTCTAGATGAATGTGAAAGTGGAGAGTAAAAAAGTTGGCTTAAATCTCAACATTAAGAAAATAAAGATCATGGCATCTAGTCCCATCACTTTATGGGAAATAGATGGGAAAACAGTAGAAACAGTGTCAGACATTATTTTTGGGGGCTCCCAAATCACTGCAGATGGTGATTGCAGCCATGAAATCAAAAGACACTTACTCCTTGGAAGAAAAATTATAAGCAACCTTAATACCATATTCAAAAGCAGATACTACTTTGCCAACAAAGGTCCATCTAGTCAAGGCTATGGTTTTACCAGTGGTCATGTATGGATGTGACAGTTGGACTGTGAAGAAGCCTAAGTGCTGAAGAATTTATGCTTTTAAACTGTGGTGTTGTAGAGGACTCTTGAGAGTCCCTTGGACTGCAAGGAGATCCAACCATTCTGAGGGAGACCAGTCCTGGGAATTTTTTTTTTTTTTTTTTTTTAAAGAATGATCCTAAACTCCAGTACTTTGGCCACTTCATGCAAAGAGTTGACTCATTGGAAAAGACTTTGAATGCTGGAGGGGATTGGGGGGAAGGAGAAGAAGAGGGCAAAAATGGATGAGATGGCTGGATGTCATCACTGACTCGATGGACATGAGTTTGAGTGAACTCTGGGAGTTGGTGATGGACAGGGAGGCCTAGCATGCTGCAATTCATGGATCACAAAGATTCCAACACAACTGAGGGACTGAACTGAAGAGAACTGAGCCTTTCTATCTGTTAGCCTCTCAAGAGTGTAAACTGAGTAGTTGTGGGACACATGCTTTAGACATAAGGTGAGCTGAGTGTTTTCCATGCATGCATGTTCTACACTGTGAGCTCAATAATAATCAAAGGTGGTATAGAGAGTAGTCATAATATTGAGAAGATACCTTATTTAGAGAACAACTCATTAGTACCAATATCAGAGCCTCAGATGCAAGCTCAGTACTTAAAAAATGGAGCTCTTGAGTACAAATTCAGTATTTGGAATACATGGTCCAAGATTCAATTTAGTAGTTGCAGCTTGGGTTTTCTGGAGATCAGTCTCAGTAGTCATAAAATCCATATCCTTGTGTGAAAGAACAACATTTGTAGATGCTTCTTCTGGACATAGCCTCAGAAGTGGAAACACGTGAGCTTAAAGTGCAGCTTCAGTAGTTGTAGGTTCTACAGAGCAGAAGGTCAGTAACTTTGGTCAGGAGATTTAGACTACTAATCCAGTGGTAGTGGAAAGTGTGCTACAAGGTGGAACCTCAGCAGTTGAAAGACCAGTATTCCAGATCACATTTCCATTAGTTGGCAAATGTATGTTTCTGAGTTTAAGGACACTGGTTGTGAATGCATAACCTGAAAAGTGTGCTTATTACAGTACTCCTGCTTAAGTCCATGCTCAGATTGGTGTGATTTGTTGTACACTGTGGATTTCCCTAGTAGCAGCATGGAGACTTAAGAACCAGGGATCAGTAGCAGTGAAACACATTCTCAGGGTGAAACTCAGTACTTGCAGCACTCATTGGTTAGTGTGCAAGCTCACTAATTGTGTCACAAAAGCTTTAGAGCACAGAATCCATTGAAGCATTAGGTGTCACATAAAAGGTAATTTAAAACATGCCAAGAGGACTCAGTGATTGCAGAACAGTTGACCAAAACATAAGATTCATGCTGGCAAGACACATATTCCCAAAGGATAGGAAAGTACTTGAGATTATTCAGCTTTAGAGCTTACGTTCCATAATTGTGGAACATTTGCTTTGAAATGCAAGTTCAGTTGTGAAAATATGCATTCTCCAGAAAGCAACTGAGAAGTTTTACCCCTCCTTCTGTAGAGCAATGGCACAGTAGGGATGGGAATGTGTTCTAGAATGCTGTCTCAGTAGTTGGCTGGTTGTATCTTCCCATGTACCAGCTGGCAGTATTAGACAGTCTGTTGTAGATTGCAAGCACACTAGTGGCTGGACATATGCTCCAAACTGTAAACTCAGTAGCTTCAGACCTTATAGAGTATAACTCAAATTAGGTAGTTTTTGGATATAGACTCCAAAATGCCATTAAACTACTTGTGGTACATCTGTTGTAGAGTTGTGTCAGTAGAATAGTGTCAGTTGTGGTGGGATGCATGCTGTAGCATGCAAGCTGTGGAGATGTGCACATGTTCTCTAAAGCACAGAATGGAGTTGAAGCATGCCCTCTTTAGATCATGGAACTATGGTGGCAGGCATATGTAGTAAGGTGTAGGTTCCTTGATGGTGAGGTGCATGCTCTGTAATGAAAATGCTGTAGTTTTAGCATGACTCCTCTAAAAATGGGGGTCAGTATTGGCTGGAACATAAGTCACAGTGTCATTTCAGTAGTTGTGAGGCACTAGCTCAGTTGTTGGTAGACATGCCAACTGAATGCTGGATCACTACGATGGGAATCAGGTTTCAGAGAAAAAGCTCTGTAGGTGCAGTATGTCTGGTCTAGAGCATGATTTCTATTAGAGGCAAGAAGGTCAAGAATAGAAGCTAAGGGTTGTGGCATATGTGCGGTGGATCATAGGATGCAGGATCAGTCTAGGCAGGGAATATGATGAAGTTGTGGTATATCAGCTAGAGATCCCTGGTACACTATTTGCAGCTTTCATGATCTAGAGTATAGAGTGCTGGTTGACTAGCAGCTTAATGGGTGTTCTAGAGTGCCATATAATTTTTTGTAGCACACATCCTTAAAGCACTGGAACACATGAAATGAGGTTTCTACTTCAGTTTTCAAGCAAAGTAGTGGCCCTACCCTTGATCTAGAGTAATAGGTCACTTGTGGGCAGATTATATGCCAGGGTGTGCATGAGTGCATCATGGCTATTTTGGGGCATAGGCTTAGGAGCACAAGAATACATGCTTCAGAGTAAAAGATCAGTAATTGCAATCCAAGTATTATAGAACACAGTGTCACTAACTCTCTTGTACCTGCCTAAATATGAGGACTCAGAAGTGGCAAGAAGTATGCTGTAGTATTTAAATTCAAATTGTTGGATGCATGATCCAGAGCACAATTCATAGTTTAGTTTTGGCAAGGATATTCTTCAGAGTGCAAGTGCAGCAGTTGCTTTGGTACACCTGATCTAGACTGCAGAATAAGAAGGATCCTGCTTGGGTGCAGCCCTGGTAGATACAGGGTAATTTGAAGGAGAGACAGAGTAGGCATCTAGGAAAAATCTATTTAATTACAGATATATAGAGATATTAGAAACAAATGGTATAGTACGGGAATTAGTGGAGAAAAATAGGCTGAATAACTTGGTTTACGTGGAATACCAATCACCGCTTACATAGGCCACAGGCACCTTTCCATTCTCCCACACGCATCTTTCCATTCTCCCTAAAGAGAGGAGGAACTGAGGCCTTCCCGGTCTGATCTTGGAAGCCCAGGCAGAATTAGCAGGCTTGGTGAGTACCCACATTGCAGATGGGAATTCAGCCAGAAGAGGAAAGAAAAAATGGCACGGGGGAATCAATCTTTCCAGAAACTGATCCGATTTTTTTTTTTTTTTCAGATTTGTTTCTATACCTTTTGTTATACATAGGGATGAATACAGCATCACACGGGGGTCAGCAGACCTAACCCTTGTCACAATCAGGTGATTCACATAAAATTATACAAAGGTCTTATGAGTTTTACATCATCTTCTGGTCATGAGGCCTGCTGACATTTTATGGCTCTTTCTGATACCAGTCAGTTAACTAAAAAATTTTATTTTTCCCAGGGGTGATTTTTTCTTACATCAGGCGCCACCCTCCAAATAAAGTTGTATTTCTATAGGATGAGGGTGTAGTGAGTTACAGCTAAGAAATTAATTTACTTAACCTAAGGTTAACATGATTAATCTTGAAGGTCAATACTTATTTCTTCCATAAGCTAGTTATATTAATTAAAAGAGCAGGGAATATGGAGATTTAGCAGCAAAAATCAGCCCAACAAATGAAAACCTTTCACCAATGTTCCCTTTAAGATCTATTTAGTCTTAAGAGAGTTATAAAATTACATTTTTACCTAGCAAGGACACAGTGATTTATAACAAAGTACAGTGATCTATGACAAAAGAGAAAAGACATTAACTCAAAAAGTCTAGTAATGCTAACATAAAACTACTATATTTCCTTTTCTATATTCCAAACACATTGATTAATATAATCCCAGGTGCCTAAGGATATGGAGGCCTGGCAGCAATCATTGACTCAACAATGAGAAAAGCCCTATGCTAATTAAGACTCTCAAAATATTCCAAAACTCTCTGTGCTATCTATGGTTGAGAGGTAGTAAACAATCATGTACATAGTGGCAGGAGTATGGCTAATCCTGTCACACAATCTAGTTTTTCAGCAGAGAGGTTTGACTTGAGACACCCTTTTCACACTCAGTACAGGGAATTAGCAGTAATTATTGGCTCAACAAATGAAAAAACAAAAACAAAAACAAAAACAAACACACCTTTACCAATATAATTCCTAATCAACCCACTAATACTATACTAATAATATTATAACTTCTCAAAAGAGTCTGCATTTAGAAAGTTTTAAAGCATCTCATGCCTCTCACAGTTGGGAGGCTGTAAACAATCACATGTGGCTGGACAAACCCAATCAGGGAGTATAGAAAACCTTCAGTAGAGTTTGTAAATTTAAACACTCTTGTCACACCCAGGAATTTTTATTAACTGGAGCTGCAAGTTAACTCCTTCTCCAAGAGAAATGGTGATGGGGGAGAGCCCTCCGTAAAGTCAGAGGTGTAGGTGAGAGCATAAAACAGACTCTGGTTTTGGGGGTAGATGCTCGGGAACAGGGGATTTCCTGAGGCTTGATCACACCTTTGTGTATAGCAAGCCTCCTTCCTCATGATCTTTGCCATGGGCAGAGTTCCACACACTGGCTCCTGGCAGGCACCAGAATTGCATTTAAAACAGCAAGCTAACTTGTGGCATGCTTACTTAGAGTGGAGGGTTATGAAGTGAGGCACACTTTATCTAAAATGTAATTCAAATATTGCAGGGATGCAGGATCCAGAGTACAGTATTGGTGGTTACAGTAGGCCTGTTTTATGATGCTGGCTTAGTAGTGGCAGGTCATATATTCAACAACACAAGTTCAATAGTAGTGCACTCTATATTGCATTGTACTTGTAGCACATTGAAGGTGCTCAAGAATTGAAGCTCAGTGGTACATGTTCTGTGGATGATGACCTCAATAGTGAGGAGACATGTATTCCAGAGTGCAATATCAATATTTGTAGGACTCATAGTTTGAAATTAGTTTTTAGGAATGGTGAAGTCATGTTGGACAGTACATGCTCAGTAGTAGTGGCATACCAGTTCCAAAGCATAGGCAAACGGTTATGATATATACGTTGAGGTCTGTGGGCTGACTAGAATTGTAAAGTATGCTTTAGAATGCAATATAATTACCTGTGTGGGGTACACGTGCTCTATCATGCTCATTAGAAACAGGACATATGCTCCATGTCCAAGTTCAATCATTGCTGTAGGCATAATTTAGCTTGTGATCTTTGTAGTTATAGCACATGGGGCTTGGAACATTGATCAGAAGTGGTGTATATGTGATAAAACATCTGATTTTATTAGTATTGAGGCACACGTTTTAGAGGGCAAGCTCAGAGGGCAAGCTCAGCAGTTTTGTCACATCTACTCAAAAGTTCAGGTTCTGAAAGTCAGGATTTGTGCTTTGGAATACAAACCCAATAGACATTGGAGGAATGCAGCAGACGACATGCTATGTCATTGTAGCATGATGCCTAATGTCACAAGCATAGTAGTTGTAAAATATAAGTTCCAGAGTGCAAGTTCAGTAACTGTGGCATGCCTGCTACAGAACACAGGCTCTGGATTGACTGGATGCATGAACTTCAGTATGTACTCAGTAGTGGTAAATAATGTGCTCCAGGGTGCTAGATCACTAGTTTCAGCAAGAGTGAAGTAAAGTGTGGTACAGTAGCAGCAAGAAATATGATACAGGTGCAGACTAAGATATTGTGAGACACAGGTTACACAGGGCAATCCAGTAGTTTTAAGGCATGCTTGGTGTACACTGTTGATTCAATGGTACTCAGAGATGTTATAGCAGGCAGGCTCAATATTGGCAGGATGCCTGCCTTAGAGGACATGCTAGTGGTGGCAGAATACGAAACTTACATTTCAAGCTCAGTAGTTGCAATGTGACAGTTCTAGAGTGCAATTTGAGTAGTCATGGGGTATTTATCCACAGTCCAAATTCAGTAGTTGCTTTATGTGATTTCTAGAACTCAGTCTCAGTAGTGGTGGAATGTATACTCCACAGTGCAAGAAGAGTAACTGTAGATAGTTACCACACACACAGGATCACACGTGGCAGCACAATGTTAGATTGCCTACTCAGTAATGAGTGATAAGTTCTCCAGGGTACAAAGTCAGTAACTTTTGCACACCCTACTATAGACTACTATTTCACAATGATGGGACTTGTACTCCACAGTGAAAGTTCAGTATTTGCAGCACCTGTGTTCTAGAGCACAGTCTCACTAGTGATAGAATGTATACTCCGATTGCCATAAAATTGGTCATCAATGTGTAGTTTGGTATATGGGCTGATTAATTATAGCATACCTTCTTACGGTGAAGCTCACTTGTGATGAGTGATAAAGAATGAAGTTCAATAATTGCAGCATGTGCATTTAAGAGCCAGGGTTCCGTAGAAGTGAGATTCATGCTCCAAGGTGAAAACCACTACTTGTCACACACATAATCGACAGTGCAGGCTAATTTGCAGCATGACAATTATGGTGCACAGAATCCGTTGTGGCAGTAAGTGTGTTACAAAATATGGCTTCAGACATGATCCTGAGAACAAACTCAGTAATGGCAGTTTAGCTGATCTAAAGTTGGGCTGAGTGATAGTGAGACTCATGCTCTAGAAGTCAAGGATATGCTAGTTTTAAAACAAACAGGCCCAGCAGTTGTGGAATATCTCCTATAGAATGCAAGTCCAGTAGTAGAAAGATACATGTTAAGAAAGTGGTGTCAAGTGTGCTCTGGAATGCAGGTCCAGTAGTGACTGGATTCATCTTCTTATGTATCAGGTTAAGTAGTTTCAGACAGACTACTGTAAAATGCAAGTGCACTAGTGTCAAGGTATCTGCTTCAGATCACAAGCTCAGTAGTTTTAGCACTAGTACTCTAAAACTCAGACTCTGTAGTGGTGGGATGAAGGCTACAGAGTGTCATCTCACTCACTATGGCACATATGCACTGGAGCACTGGCATAGAAGTGGTCAGAAGTGTGCTCTAGACTGAGAAGCTTAGGAGATGCAGCATATGTTCTCTATATCATAATTTAGCTCAGTACTTGAAGAATATCTGATGCAGATAATGAATCGGTCATAATGGCCTTTGTACTAAACTGTTGGCCCTGTTATGGAGAGACACATGCTGAAGAGTCCTCTAGAACATTCATGTCATAATAAATGAACTTGCAGTCAGGCAAAAGTGTGTTGGCTAGGGGTTCCAAAGCAGAGAAAATAGACAAAATTGCCAGACTTTTTTTTTTTTTCTTCTCTACACAAAAATTAAAAGGGGCTGTCTTTCAAATTTCCCTGTCACCATAATGACATATGGCTCCACCTGAAACTAACTTTTCTAAAATAAGTTTTTCTTATGGAAATGTTTTCTTTAAGCTGTGTTGATGAACTATATATTTACCTTAGAATCTGCTTTCTTCAAGTCAGTTCTGCCTAAGATCAGAACAGATAATGGCTCAGCAAATCAGTATCTTTTACTCATGGATATTTTTCTTAAGCTATGTTAATGAACTCAGCATTTGCTTGGCAATCTGTTTTTCTTCAAAATTCCTGTCAGCTGTTTTACAGCCCAGGATGACTAATTTTCTGCCAATGCTATCTTAAAATGCATGCTCTGGGTGACGCACCTGGTGCCACTCCCTCAGTTTTCAGAAATTTATTGTCTCTAATTAGCAGTTTGCTAATAGGTATATAATTACTTGCTAAAAACTAGCATGAGGGGCACTTTTTCTGACCCCTTCTGGCATCTATTCCATAAACTTTTGTATCTCTTTAATAATTTAGTTAAACTTAATTACTCAAAAGTTCTGAATGATCAAGCCTCCTTACTGCCCCCAGATTGAACTATTCTCTTTCAGAGGCCAAGAATCCTAGCGTCATTCATGGCTCATAGCAGCAACTTTTCATTTGGGTTCTTCAGAATTCGAGTTCCTACGTTGTGGGGAAAACATTCCAGAGTAAAAGTTCAGATGATTTTCCATGTCTACCAAGAGCACAGGTTTAGGAGAGGCAGGAAACATCCTTTGAAATACAAGCAAATAGACACTAGAGGAATGCTCCAGACAACAGTGTTGCAGCACAGTGCTTAAGGCCACAGGCATATTAATTGCAGAACACAGGGCTCTAGATTGCAAGTTCAGTAGCGGCAGGATTCCTGATGCACAGGCTCCTTAGGAGCCAGATACATGCACATAAGCATGCCCTTAGTAGTGGCTGTTCATATGCTCCAGAAAAGGTAGCATTGATTTCAGAAAGGTATTATAGTCTAAGATATAGTGGCTATAAGAAACATGATTCATAGTGCAGCTGCATGATTGTGTGGCACATGCTGCAGAGGGTGAGCTCGGGAGTTTTGATAAATGCATGGTATTCACATAGGCTCAGTAGTATTCAGAAATGCTATAGAAATTAAGCTCAGTATTGATATGATGCCTGCTAGAGAACCTGCTCAGTAGTGGCAGAATATGAGCTTCATATACAAGGTCAGGAGTACAAGTTGAGTGGTAGTGGGATATGTGCTCCATGCTTCAAGTCCAGAATTGGAGAATGTGTTTTGTAAAGCTCAGTCTCAGCAGTGGTGGAACACATGCTCTGGAGTGCAAAAACTGTAACTATAGATGCTTTGTCTAGAAGCATGGTCAAAAGTGGCAGCACATGTGTTTAACATTCAGATTCAGTAATAATGTGATAGGTTCTCCAGAGCACAAGGTTACTAGCTTGGACACATCTGCTCTAGACTACTATTTCATTAGTGGTGGAATATGTTGTTCATAGTGGAAACTCAGTAGTTGCAGCATCTGTGATCCAAAGCACTCTCTCAGTAGTTATGCTCCTGAGTGTGACAACAGTGGTTGTGAAAGCATATTCTAGTGCATGGGCTGAGTAGTTGCAGTACACTTGCTTACTGTGAAACTCACTCATGGTGTGACATGTGCTCCAGTGTGTATCTCAGTCATTGCAACATGTCTATTTTAGTGCCAGGATTCAGTAGTGTTGAGATGCATGATGCAGACTGAAAAGTAATACATGTAGCACACATAGTCTGCAGTGCGGGTTTACTCTCTATGTCTTCATAGGTTTTAGAACACAGCATCCATGTGGTAGTAGGTATGGTATTAAATGTGAGTTCAGGAATGCTCTGACAAGCTCAGTGATTACATGACTGTTGATCTAAAACAGGCTTTTAGTATTCTCAAGAGACAGGCTCCAGTAATCAAGGAGAGTGACAAACAAAGCTGGAAGGCAAGGGTCTACTGCAATGTTTACCCCCAAAGACCACATCTTCCACCAAATTGTGAACAGGCTTCCAACTACTAATCACGTTTTCCTGGGATCTTGGATTATTTGACATTAGCCAGGAGTGCCGTAGTCTGAGATCAACTTCCCGGAGGAGACCCATGGCACACTAGAACTATTTCCTCTCAGTGCACCTGGCAAAGTGATTAGCCAGACCAGGCATGTGAATAAGATGCATGGCCTACATTGGACAGTGCACTCACAGAACACCCTGTCAACTGAGCTTCTCAAACCTAGGAAGGGCACACATTGCACAGCCCAACTGGGTCTGTACCCAAGCACAGCACCTGGAAACCTGAGAAACATAGTCCTGGGAATTGCATAAAAGCAGGTCCCACTTGAGACAGTGACCATGCAGAATACACTGGTGACTGCATAATGCAAATCTGGGGAGGTACATTGGACTTGGGCTCGCAAACCCAGTGTAGGCCGTCCACTGTTAGCACTTCCCAAACATGCCTGTGGTATTTGGCATGTCCCTCCCTTCTGAAAACACAGCTGAACAAGTGCGCCTAAGTAAATGGCCACCTTTACTATAAGGTAAAAGAAGCACAAGCTGGAACTGATACAGATATGATTATCTGCAGCGTGGAGTCAGTTCAGTGTCAGACAGTTCCTTGTTCTGGCTTTTGATTGTTCTCAAGTTTTATAGGTGTCTGTGAAAGACAGTCTCCAGTATTAAATACAGGCTTTTAATATCTTGCTTTTGTCACTTCCAGAGAGGTTCCTCATCCATTGTTTATTTTGGGTTCTATTCACAAATCACTTCAGTGTCTATTTCTGCCCTACACAAAATGGGGTAAAACAAAGTAAGTTACATGGTTAAAAGAGCCTGGAGTTAAACTCCCACTTCAGTACTCTTGCCTGGAAAAATCCCATGGATGGAGGAACCTGATAGGCTGCAGTCTATGGGGTTGCAAAGAGTTGGACACAACCGAGTGACTTCATTTTCACTTTTCACTTTCATACATTGGAGAAGGAAATGTCAACCCACTGCAGTGTTATTGCCTGGAGAATCCCAGGGATGGGGGAGCCTGTGGGTCACACAGAGTCGAATACAACTGAAGTGACTTAGCAGCAAACTCCCCTCTGAGTCCTCCTTACCGTTCTATGCAAAACAAAGAACTCTCTCACTCAAAGAAGGAATAGACATTAAGGTTGATTATGTCCAGTCCCCCACCAGTTGAGCTTCTGACAGATCTCCAAAATTCCTTGCCACAGCTGCTGAAGTATTAACCACTCCAAACAACTTTGCAGAAGAACAGCCCCCCTTAAGACAGTAACTTTCCAGATAAATGCCTGTATATACTTTCTCTTTTCATCGTTAAGTGCAGCAGATTGTTTATCTGACTGCTGCCACTTTTAATCTCATTAAAGATTATCTGTTTCTGTAAAGTGCCAGTCTAGTTCTTTTTCTGAACCTCAACTCCTCCAACTCCCTTCAGTTCAGTTCAATTCAGTTCAGTTCAGTTCAGTCACTCAGTTGTGTCTGACCCTTTGCAATCTGATGGATTGCAGCATGCCAGGCCTCCCTGTCCATCACCAACTCCTGGAGTTCACTCAGACTCAAGTCCATTTAGTCAGTGATGCCATCCAGCCATCTCATCCCCAGTCATCCCCTTCTCCCCCAACCCCCAATCCCTCTCAGCATCAATGTCTTTCCAGTGAATCAACATTTCACATGAAGTGGCCAGATTACTGGAGTTTCAGCTTTAGCAACTTTCCTTCCAAAGAAATCTCAGGGCTGATCTCCTTCAGAATGGACTGGTTAGATATCCGTGCAGTCCAAGTGACTCTCAAGAGTCTTCTCCAACATCACAGTTCAAAAGCATCAGTTCTTCAGCACTCACCTTCCTTCACAGTCCAACTTTCACATCCATACATGACCACTGGAAAAACAATAGTCTTGACTAGGTGAACCTTTGTTGGCAAAGTAATGTTTCTTTTTTTCAGTATGCTGTCTAGGTTGGTCACAACTTTCCTTTCAAGGAGTAAGTGTCTTTTAATTTCATGACTGCAGTCACAATCTGCAGTGATTTTCGAGCCCCCAAAATAAAGTCTGACACTGTTGCCACTGTTTCCCCATCTATTTCCCATGAAGTGATGGGACCGGATATCATGATCTTCATTTTCTGAATGTTGCACTTTAGGCTAACATTTTCACTCCTGTTTCACTTTCATCAAAAGGCTTTTTAATTTTTCTTCACTTTCTATCATAAACGTGGAATCATCTGCATACCTGAGGTTATTTATATTTCCCCCAGCAATCTTAATTTCAGCTTGTCTTTCTTCCAGCTCAGTGTTTCTCATGATGTACACTGTATATAAGTTAAATAGCAGGGTGACAATATGCAACCTTGATGTACTCCTTTTCCATGTTCTGTTCTAACTGTTGGTACCTGACCTGCATAATTTCAATCCCAAAATAGGCAATGCCAAAGAATGCTCAAACTACTACACAATTGCACTCATCTCACGAACTAGTAAAATAATGTTCAAAATTCTCCAAGTTAGGCTTCAGCAATATGTGAACCGTGAACTTCCAGATGTTCAAGCTGATTTTAGAAAAGGCAGATGAACCAGAGATCAAATTTCAAACATTGGCTGGATGACCAAAAAAGCAAGGAAGTTCCAGTAAAACATCTATTTCTGCTTTATTGTCTATACCAAAACCTTTGACTGTGTGGATCACAATAAACTGGAAAATTCTGAAAGAGATGGGAATACCAGATTACCTGACCTGCATCTTGAGAAACCTATATACCTATACATAGTAAACAATAAAAAAACAGACAAAATAATTCAAAAATAACACAAATAGATGGAGAAATAAACCATGTTTATGGATTGAAATAATATAGTGAACATTAAAAAAAAAAAAAAACCTAAAATCATAGCATCTGATCCCATC
>SJYC01140311.1:0-17426 GCA_006408675.1 Madoqua kirkii
GATGGACAATGTATCTTTAACAAAGGAGGCAGAAATATACAATGAGTAAAAGATAAACTCTTTAACAAGTGGTGATGGATAATCTGTCACTACTTGTTGAATAAAACTAAAACACTTTCAAACACTGTAAACAAAATGAACTCAAAATGGATTACATATCTAAATGTAAGAGCAGAAACTATAAAACTATAGAGGAAAATATAGGCAGAACACTCGGATATAAATCATACCAAGATCCTCTATGATCCACTTCTCATAATAATGGAACTAAAACAAAACTTATAAAAATAAATGTCATTTAAATTTAAACCTTTACACAATGAAGGAAACTCTAAGCAGTGTTATAAAGAAACTCACAATTAATCTCCAACATATACAAGCAGCTCATGCAGCTCAATACCAGAAGACTAAATGACCCACTGCAAAAAAAAAAAAAAAAAAAAAGGGAGGGGGGAGGGGCTACAGAACTAAACAGGATTGTCTCCAAAGAAGACATACAGATTTCTAACAACCACATTAAACAAACAAACAAACAACAACAACAACAAAAAAAAACACGCTCAATATCACTCATTGTCGAGCAATGCAAATCAAAACCACAGTGACATACCATTTTGTGTTGGTTAGAATGGCTTCTATGAAAAAGTTTACAAACAATATACGCTGGAGATGGTGTGCAGAAAAGGGAACCTTTTAAACTGTTGGTAGGAAGGCACACTTGTACAACCACTGTAGAAAATAGTGTAGAGATCTCTTTAAAAACTGGAAATAGAACTGCCATATGACACAACAATCCCCCTGCTGGACTTATACACCTTGGAAATCAGAATTGAAACAGACATACATATGCTAAAGTTCAGCGCAGCACTGTTTACGTAACTAGGATATGTAAGCAATGTACATATCCAGCAGCAGTTGAATGTGTAAAGTTGTTGGTATATATGCACAGTGGAATATTCAGAAGTCAGAATTCATTTCAGTCACTCAGCTGTGTCTGACTCTAATACTCCATGGACTGCAATACTCCAGGCTTTCCTCTCCATCACTAACTCCTGAGTCTGCCCAAACTCATGTCCTGTGAGTCAGTGATGCCATCCAACCATCTCATTCTCTGTCATCCCTTTTGCTTTCTATCTTCAATTTTAGGGTTATTTTTTTTTTCCAGTGAGTCAGTTCTTCCCATCAGATGGCCAAAATATTGAGATTTCTGCATCAGCATCAGTCCTTCTATTAGAATACTTAGAACTGATTTCCTTTAAGATGGACTGATTTTGTCTCTTTCCAGTCCAAGGGACTCTCAAGAGTCTTTTCAAACACCACAGTTCAAAAACAAATTCTTTGGTGCTCACCTTTTTTATAGTCCAACCCTCACATCCATAAACGACTACTGGAAAAAACATAGCATTGATTAGATGGACTCTTGTTGGAAAAGTAATGACATTGCTTTTTAATATCCTGGGTAGTTTTGTTGTAGCTTTTCTTCCAAAGAGCAAATGTCTTTTAATTTTATGGCTATAGTCACCACGTACAGCAATTTGTGAGCCCAGGAAAATGAAGTATCTCATTCTTGCTATCGTTCCCCCATCTATTTGCCTTGAAGAGATGGGGCTGGATACCATCATCTCTCTTTTTTAAATGTTGAGATTTAAGCCAACTTTTTTTCACTCTTCTTTACTTTCATGAAGAGGCTCTTGAGTTCCTTCTTGCTTTGGGCCATAAGGCAGGTGTCTTTTGCATATCTGAGCTTATTGATATTTTTCCTGGCAATCTTGATTCCAGCTTTTGCTTCATCCTGCCCATCAATTTTCATGATGTATTCTGCATATAATTAAATAAGCAGCATGACAGTATACAAGCTTGACATACTCCTTTCGCAGTTTGGAACCAGTCCATTGTTACATGTCTGGTTCTAACTGTTGTTTCTTGGCCTGCACACAGATTTCTCAGGAAGCAGGTGATGTGATCTGGAATCTCATCTCATTCAGAATTTTCCACAGTTTGTTGTGATCACACAGTCAAAGGTTTTGGTGTAGTCAATGAAACAGAAGAAGGTGTTTTTGTTGTTGTTGTTGTTGCTGCTGAACTCTCCTGTTTTTTCTATGATGCAGCAGATGTTGGCAATTTTATCCCTGGTTCTACTGTATTTTCTAAATCTAGCTTGAACACCTGAGATTTATTAGTTCTTGTACTGTTGGAGCCTAGACTGAAGAATTTTGAGCATCACTTTGCTAGTATGTGGGATGAGTGTAATTGTGTGGTAATTTAAATACTCATTGACATTGTCTTTTTGAGGATATTTGAAAAATAGAACCTCCTGAAAATGCAACAGGAGGAAATAGAGAATTTACACAGATGAATCATGACTATGGAAACCGAAATTTAATATAAAATCTTCCAAAAGGAAAAGCCCAGGACCAGAAGGCTCAAGAAGTAAATTTTTACCAAAAAGAGAGAGAGAGAGAGAGAGAGAGAGAGAGAGAGAGAGCGAGAGAGAGAGAAGAGATAACATCCATACTATTCAAACTCTTGCACAAATTTTCAGAGAAAGGAAAACTCCAACACCCATTTTACGTCACTACCATCACACTGATAACAAAAGTAGAAGAAGATGCCATTAAAAAAATGAAAGACAAGGAAAAGGAGGAAAACAGGTCAATATCACTGAAGAACATGTATGTAAAATTTTGCAACAAAATTCAGGCAAACAGAATTCAATAGCATATCAAAAACATCATGCATCATGATCAAGTAGGCTTTATCCAAAAGATGCAAGGATTTTTCAGTAGTCACAAATCAAAAAATGTGATGCATCATATCAGCAAATTGAATGATAAAAGCCATATGATCATTGACAAAATTCAGCACCAATTATGGTAAAAACTCTCCAGAAAGTATACATAGAAGAAAAATACCTTAACAAAATAAGAACATATATGACAAATCCACAGGAACTATTATCCTCATGGCAAAACATTGAAAGCATTTCCTCTAAAATCTGGAAGAAGGAAAGAGCTATAACTCTCACATCTACTATTAAGCTTTGGAAGTCCTAGTCACAACAATTAGAGCAGAAAAAGGAACTAAATCCAGTTTGAAAAGGAAGAATTAAAACTAAAAAAAAAATTAGGAATAAATGTACTTGAAGAGACAAAAGACTTATATAAAGAAAAACATAAAATTGATGAAAGAAATGAAAGATTACATAAATAGTTGGATAAATATGCCAAATCTATATAGGGAAAAGGGGTATATTTGCATCTTAAAGCAATCTATAGAGTTATTGCAACCTTTATCAAAGTACCAAAGGCATTTTCACAGAACTAGAACTGATGTTTCCACAATTTGTATGGAAATGCAACAGACCTTGAATAACCAAAGCAGTCTCCAGAAAGTAGAATGCAATGGAAGAAATCAAAGTTTCAGCCTCCAGACTATGCTACAAAGTTACAGTCATCAAGACAGCATAGTCCTGGCATGACAGAAATATAAGATTGATGAAACTAAATAGGAAGTCCAGGAATAAATCTATCTTTCCATAGATACCTTATTTTTGACAAAGGACGTAAAAATATATAATGGAGAAAAGACAATCTCTTCAGCAAGTGTTGCTAAACTGATCAACTATTTGTAAAAGAATAAAACTAGAATGCTTCCTAATACCATAAACAAAAATAAATTAAAAATGATTTAAAGACCTAAATTTAAGACTGGAAACTGTGAAAGTCTTAGAGGTAAGCATAGGCAGAACACTCTCTGCATAAACCACAGCAAGATCCCCTATTATCAACCCTCTAGAGTAATGGAAACAACAATAAATGAGACCTAATTAAACTTTAAAGCTTTTGGAGAATGATAAGCAAGCTGAAAAGTCAGCCCTCAGAATGGAATACAATTAATAGCAAAAGAAACAACTGACAAAGTGTTAAGCTCTAAAATATACAAGCAGCTCATACAACTCAATATGAGCAAAGTGAATGGCCTAATTAAAAGGGGACAAAAGCCCTAAACAGAAATTTCTTTAAAGAAGACATACAGATGGCTAACAGCATGTGAAATATGCTTAGCATCATTCATTGTTAGAGAAATGGAAATCAAAATTGCAATGAATAGTCATGCCACACTGTTTAGAGTGGCTATCACCAGAAATTCTATAAGCAAGAAATCCTGGAGAAGGTGTGGACAAAGATAACTTTATTACAGTCTTGGTGGTAAAAACAGACTGGTACAACATATATGCAGAACACTTTGGAGATTCGTTGAGAATTTTGGAATAGAACTATCATATGATGCAGAAAGCCCACTTCTTGGCATATTCCCAGAGGGAATTAGAATTGAAAGAGACACATGTACCCCAATGTTTATTGTAATTCTCTTTACAATAGCTAGGACATGGAAGTAATCTAGATGTACATCAACAGATGAATAAATAAGGAAGTCACCCAGCTACAGAAAGGCATATATTTCTGTCACTTTTAATGAGTCTTTTTAATCTGCAACCTAGTATTCAGGGTGATAAAAAAATCAGAAAAAGAGAAGCAAATATTGTTTAATAATGCATATTTATGAGATTTAGAAGGACAGTAACAATGACCCTTCATGGAGGCTAGTAAAGGAGATGCACATGTAAAGAACAGGCTCTTAGACTCAATGGGAGAATTCAAGGATGCGATGATTCAAAAAGATAGCATTGAAACAGGTACATTACCGCAAATAAAAGAGATGAGCAGTGCAAGTTCGATGCATTAAATATGCACTCAACTCTAGTGCTCTGGAAGAACCCAGAAGAATGGTTAACAAGGGAGGTTTGAGTTGTGTCCATGATAGGGGGACACATGTATCCATGTGGCTAATTCATGTTGATGTATATGTCAAAAACCACTACAGTAAAACAAAGTAATTCTATTCCAACTAAAATAAATTCTTTTGTTAATGAAATATGAAGAAATGAACAAAAGTAAGTTCAGAAATAGTGGGGACATTCTTCAGAATCCAACCTCAACAGTTGTTTCATACCTATTCAAGAAAGTGGGATTAGGAGGGGTAAAACATGTGTGCTGGTATAGAAGCTTAAAGTAAAAAAAGATAAGCTTGAGATCGCAATTATCTAGCTCTAGCATGACCTCAGTATCATAGTCTAAGTAGTGGAAGACGCATGTGGCAGAATGCAATCTTAGTAGATCAGCATGTCTACTCTGAAGCATAATTCAGTAGGAGTTAAATGCATGGACTTGAGCATCCTCTCAGGAGAGATGGTACGTGTGCTTCAGAGTGAAGATAAATAGGGGCAGCAAAAGTGCTCTAAAATGTTGACCAAATACTTGTAAGAAGGAAAGTTCAGAGTGGAAGCTCAGTATTTGTGGGACTAATGCTATAGATTTGGACTTAAATTGGATAAACTAAGGAAAACCACTAAATGATACAGGTATGTCCTAAATCAAATCCCTTACGAATATACAGTGGAAGTGACAAAAGATTTAAGACATTATATTTTATATAGAAGAACTGAAGAACTATGGATGGAGGTTCATGAAATTGTACAGGAGGCAGTGATCAAGACCATCCCCAAGAAGAGAAATGCAAAGATGCAAAATAGTTGTCTGAGGAGGCCTTACCAATAGTTAAGAAAACAAGAGAAGCAAACAAACAAAGGAAAAAAAGGAAGATATACCCATATGAATGCAGAGTACCAAATAATAGGAAGGAGAGATAAGAAAGCCTTCCTCAGTGATCCATGCAAAGAAATAGAGGAAAATAACAGAATGGGAAAGATTATAGATCTCTTCAAGAAAATTACATATATCAAGGGAACATTTCATGCAAAGATGAACACAATAAAGGACAGAAATTGTAAGGACCTAAGAAAAGAATAAGATATTAAGAGGAGATAAGAATCTATACAGAAAAGATCTTCTTGATCCAGATAATCGTGATGATGTGATCACTCACCTAATCCTAAAAGACAGTGCTGTGAAAATGCTGAAGTCAATATGCTAGGAAATTTGGAAAACTCAGTTTAATTCAGTTCAGTCGCTCAGTCGTGTCTGACTCTTTGCGACCCCATGAATCGCAGCACACCAGACCTCCCTGTCCATCAACAACTCCTGGAGTTCACTCAGACTCACGTCCGTTGAGTCACTGATGTCATCCAGCCATCTCATCCTCGGACGTCCCCATTTCCTCCTACCCTCAATCCCTCCCAGCATCAGTCTTTTCCAGTGAGTCAACTCTTCACATGATGTGGCCAAAGTACTGGAGTTTCAGATTTAGCATCATAAGAAGAGAAATGCAAAGATGCAAAATAGTTGTCTGAGGAGGCCTTACCAATAGTTAAGAAAACAAGAGAAGCAAACAAACAAAGGAAAAAAAGGAAGATATACCCATATGAATGCAGAGTACCAAATAATAGGAAGGAGAGATAAGAAAGCCTTCCTCAGTGATCCATGCAAAGAAATAGAGGAAAATAACAGAATGGGAAAGATTATAGATCTCTTCAAGAAAATTACATATATCAAGGGAACATTTCATGCAAAGATGAACACAATAAAGGACAGAAATTGTAAGGACCTAAGAAAAGAATAAGATATTAAGAGGAGATAAGAATCTATACAGAAAAGATCTTCTTGATCCAGATAATCGTGATGATGTGATCACTCACCTAATCCTAAAAGACAGTGCTGTGAAAATGCTGAAGTCAATATGCTAGGAAATTTGGAAAACTCAGTTTAATTCAGTTCAGTCGCTCAGTCGTGTCTGACTCTTTGCGACCCCATGAATCGCAGCACACCAGACCTCCCTGTCCATCAACAACTCCTGGAGTTCACTCAGACTCACGTCCGTTGAGTCACTGATGTCATCCAGCCATCTCATCCTCGGACGTCCCCATTTCCTCCTACCCTCAATCCCTCCCAGCATCAGTCTTTTCCAGTGAGTCAACTCTTCACATGATGTGGCCAAAGTACTGGAGTTTCAGATTTAGCATCATTCCTTCCAAAGAAATCCCAGGGCTGATCTTTAGAATGGACTGGTTGGATCTCCTTGCAGTCCAAAGGACTCTCAAAAGTCTTCTCCAACACCACGGTTCAAAAGCATCAATTCTTCTGCACTGAGCCTTCTTCACAATCCAACTCTCATATCCATACATGACCACAGGAAAATCCATAGCCTTGTAGTGGCAACAAATTGGAAAAATGTTCAGTTGTTGCAGTATATGTATTTTAGAGCTTGTTCTCTGTAGTGGTGAAATGTGTCCCACAAAGAGTTATAATAACTAAAACAATCCTGTGCAAATAGTTACAAGAATTTTTTTTTAACCTGTGGCAGCTTTTCCCCAGTGAGAGTTAACTGTGAAGGTGGAGCAGCTGCTTGGCTTTCAGGGACCCTGGTGTTGCCAAGTGTGCAGGTTGCAGGGACACAGACTGATTACACCACAGAACTTATGGTTCTGTATAATCTTTTCTACTGGTCAGGTACTCCTGTCTGCTTTCAGCTGATGTTATGATTATTCTTCTGTTTCTGAAGATGCATGCCTGATGTATCTATGGAGAGAAGTACTTCACATCCCCTATTGCTCCACCATCTTGTTCTCTCATCTCACAATAGTTTTAGACCACAGAATCCACAGTGGCAGCAGGTGTGCTATAAAACACAAGTTCAGACATACTCCTAAGGGCAAGCTCAGTGACTTCAGCACTGCTGAACTAAAGCATGGACTTAGTGTTGGCCAGACACATGCTTCAGATTTTAAGAAAATTATTTATGGTGTTCCAACTCTAGAGCACAAAATCAGTGGTTGTCTAGCATTTCCTGTAGCATGCGAGTTCAGTTGTGAAAAGAGATATGCTCCACAATGCAACTGAGTAATTTTAGACACCATGTGTTAGAGTACATGCTTCATAGTGGTCAGAACTATGTCCTAGTGTGCAATCAGTAGTGGCTGGAGACATGTTGCCAGTGCCAATGGGATAGCTTCAGACAGCCTGTTCTAAAGTGCAAGCACACTAGTGGCAGAATTGTGCTGCATATTGCAAGCTAAGCAGTTTCAGTACTTCTGTGCTAGAGCTGAGACACAGTACTGATGTATGCAGGCTCCAAAGTGCCATTATACTATTTGTGTCATGTCTGCTCTAGAGCACAGTCTTAGTAGTGGTGGGGAGAATCCTCAAAAGTATAATCTCAGGAGATGAAGCACGTGTTCTCTGAAGCAAAGATTCGGTATTTGAAGTATGCTTGCTCTAGATCATGGGTCTGTTTTAACAGGAGTATTCCTAAAGTGTGTTTCACTGCTGAGATGGATGCTGAAGAGGTAAGCTCAGCAGATGCCACATGGCTGCACCACATGTGCTTCAGAGTGTTTTCTCAGGAGTTGCAGTGCACTTGCTCAAGAGTGCAGACTCAGTAATTGAGGGACATATTCTCTTGAGTGCTAGTTTTTATTTTTGGGTAATACCCAGAGATCAAATTCAGAAAGTGTGATATACGTGCTTTGTTACACAAGCTCAGTAGAGGAAGACAAGTCCTCAACAGTGCAAGCACAAAGGTTATGGCATATGTGTACTGTGACACGTGATCAATTGAAGCAGGAAATATGAAGTATATACCAGGTCTGTAGTTGTGGCACATCATCCATAGAAGTATCTGTGGAACACATGTTCATTACTTACAGCTTGTCTAGAGTGCTGGATGAATAACAGTATAATGGCTGGTATAAAATGCCACTGGAGTAGTTGTTGCACATGCCTTCTAGAGCAATACCTCAAGGAAGTAACTTTAATGCTTCACAAGTGATCATGCAGTTGATCTAGAATGTGGGCTCACTTGTGGGTAGGATATGTGCTTTATAATGCAGCCTCCATTGCCCTGGAATAAGTCCACCAGAGTGCACCCTCAGTAGTTGGAACACCTGCTCTAGAGTACAAGAAGAATAGTGGGGGGAAATGTGCAGCAGAGTGCAAGCCAAGTCATTGACAAATTCCAGCTGCAGAATGTGGGCTCACTAGTTTAAGCATACAGGCCATGGAGAAGGAATAGTAGTAATGGAACTCATGCTCTACAAGGCAAGGTCAGCAGGAATAAAACAGTGTACCATGGTGCAAAATCAGTAGCTGAAGCATGAGTGTACTGGGGTCTGTGCTTACACATGGCAAGACAACATGCTTCAGAGTACAAAATTAGTAATGGACACACAAACGCTCTAGCCCATATGCTCACTGGTTGTGCCATGCTGGCTTAGTGTAAGGATACAGAAGGGACAAGTGTGCTGTAGTACCAGGATTTATACTGCTGGGATGCATGATTCAGTGTTCAGTAGTGTGGTTCAGGCAATCTTACTCTACAGCATAGTCTCAGTAGTGTTAGATCATTGGCTGTAGAAGACACACACACAGACATGGTGGAAGATATGCTTTTGAGAACTTCCTGATGTTCAAGCTAGTTTTAGAAAAGGCAGAGGAACCAGAGATCAAATTGCCAACATCTGCTGAATCATGGAGAAAACAAGAGAGTTCAAGAAACACATCTATTTCTGCTTTATTAACTATGCCAAAGCCTTTGACTTTGTGGATCACGATACACTGTAGAAAATTCTGAAAGAGATGCGAATACCAGACCACCTGAGCTGCCTCTTGAGAAATCTGTACACAGGTCAGGAAGCAGCATTCAGAACTGAACATGAAAAAACAGACTGGTTCCAAATAGGAAAAGGAGTACATCAAGGCTGTATATTGTCACCCTGCTTATTTAACTTATACGCAGAGTACAGCATGAGAAATGCTGGACTGGAAGAAACACAAGCTGGAATCAAGATTGCTGGAAGAAATATCAATAACCTCAGATATGCAGATGACACCACCCTTATGGCAGAAAGTGAAGAGGAGCTGAAAAGCCTCTTGATGAAAGTGAAAGTGGAGAGTGAAAAATTTGGCCTAAAGCTCAACATACAGAAAACGAAGATCATGGCATCCAGTCCCATCACTTCATGGGCAATAGAC
Organism: Madoqua kirkii; assembly: GCA_006408675.1. Taxonomy (NCBI): domain Eukaryota; kingdom Metazoa; phylum Chordata; class Mammalia; order Artiodactyla; family Bovidae; genus Madoqua; species Madoqua kirkii. The sequence continues at coordinate 9,987 of SJYC01140311.1, forward strand.
GGGGAAATAGTGGAAACAGTGTCAGACTTTATTTTGGGGGGCTCCCAAATCACTGCAGATGGTGATTGCAGCCATGAAATTAAAAGATACTTACTCCTTACAAGAAAAGTTATGCCTAACCTAGATATCACATTCAAAAGCAGAGCCATTATTTTGTTGACTAAGGTCCATCTAGGCAAGGCTACAGTTTTTCCAGTGGTCACATATGAATGTGAGAGTTGGACTGTGAAGAAGCCTGAGCACCGAAGAATTGATGCTTTTGAACTGTGGTATTGGAGAGGACTCTTGAGAGTCCCTTGGACTGCAAGGAGATCCAACCAGTCCATTCTGAAGGAGACCAGCCCTGGAATTTCTTTGGAAGGAATGATGTTAAAGCTGAAACTTCAGTACTTTGTCCACCTCATGCGAAGAGTTGACTCATTGGAAAAGACTGATGCTCAGAGGGATTGGAGGCTGGAAGAAAAGGGGATGACTGCTGGGGTCCAGCCCCAGTGGATCCAGGTTAATTTGAAGGTAGGGACAGAATAGGCGTCCTGGAAAAAAAACTTATTTAATTATAGATATATAGAGTGATTAGAAGCGGATAGTGTAGTAGAAAAATTAGTGGAGGAAAAAGAGGCTGAAGAACTGGTTTTAGTGGAATACTAATCACCACCTACACAGGCCACAGGCGTCTTTCCATTCTCCCAAAGGAGAGGAGGCACTGAGGCTTCCCTGGTCCCATCTTAGAAGACCAGGCAGAGTTTGGAGGCTTGAGAATACATCCATACCAGATGGAAATTCAGCCAGGAAAAAAAGGAGCAAGAAGGAATGACATGGGGGAAATCAGTCTTTCCAGAAACTAATCTCAATTCTTTATTTTTCAGCTTTGTTTTTATACCTTTTGTTATACATAGGGATGAATACAAAGTCACACGGGGATCAGCAGACCTGACCCTTGTCACAATCAGGTGCTTCATATAAAATTATACAAAGGTCTTAAGAGTTTTTACATCATCTTCTGACCATGAGGTCTGTTGACATTTTATGGCCCTTTCTGATAATGATCAGTTAACCAGAAAACTTATTTTTTCAGGGGTGATTTTTTCTTAAATCAGGCACCACCCTCCAAATAAAGGTGCATTCCTATAGGATGAGGATGTAGTGAGTTACAATCAAGAAAGGAATTTACTTAACCTGAGGTTTAGCATGATTAATCTTAAAGGTCAATACTTATTTCTCTTATATGCTTAAAGGTTAATCTTATTTCTTCTATATGCTAGTTATACTCATTATAAGGGCAGGGAATATGAAGATTTAGCAGCAAATATCAGCCCAACAAATGAAAACCCTTCACCAATGTCCCCTTTACAATCTATTTAGTCTTAAGATAGTGATAAGGTTACATTTTTTCATAGCAAGGACACAGTGATTTCTAACAAAGTACAGTGATCTATAAAAAAGAAAATTCATTAACTCAAAAAGTCTAACATTGCTAACATCAAAAAGCTATTATATTTCTTTTCCTATATTCCAAATACATTAATTAATACATTCCCAGGTGCCTACGGATATGAATGCCTGGCGGCAATCAAATGAGACAAGCCCTATGCTAATACTCCAAACTCTCTGTGTCGAGAAGCAAACTTCAAGGGGCATGTTCAGTAATTGCTTAGGCACACCTGAATGATGTAGTTTGAATAGTGGCCTGACTTTCCCATAAGGCAACAAGCTAATTATTACAATATTTGATGAACTCTTGTTTGGGGAGGCAATTTCAGTAGCGCAGCAATGCGGGATCCAGAGTGTAATATATCAAAAGTGTATGTGTCCTTACAACAGGCATATTTTAGGGACAGGCTCAGCAGTGGCAGGCCATATTCTTAAGAACCCGGGTTCAAGAATAATGGTATGTATGCTCTACTGTGCAGTCTCACTGACAGGAACACACTTGTTCTAAATCTTGTTGATAAATCTCAATAGTGGCAGAAAGGGTGATCCAGATTGGAAACTAAGTAGTTCCAGCGAGTGGCCTCTAGATGGCGGTCCCAGTTTTGACAAGCGCGTATTGAGAAGCGCATATTCCAAAGTGCAACCTCAATATTTGTAGCATGTGTGGTTTGAAATGGGAGAAGGAATGGAAACCCACTCCAGTTTTCTTGCCCGGAGAATCCCAGGAATAGGGGAGCCTGGTGGGCTACTGTCTATGCGGTCGCACAGAGTCGGACACGACTGAAGTGACTTAGCAGCAGTGATTTGAAATCAGGGGTCAGTAGTTGTGAAAATCTTCTTGTATTTTCAGTCGTTATGGTATGCCAGGTCCAGAGCTCAGGCATACTGGTTGTGATACTCATGCTCTAGAGTGCTACCTCATTAGCACACCTGCTCTAATTCAACACTCAGTAAAAGCAGAATGCAATCTCATGATTTCAACCTCAGTAGCTGTTGCATACATAATCACGAGTAGTGGTTTTTTAATTCAGGAGTGTCAAATCATGAGTTGCAGCATAATTGCCACAGAACGGGGCACAACAGTCGTAAGAAGCATACTTCAGAGTGCAAAATAAGTAGTTACTGGATGCATACTACAGAGGGTGAGCTCAGTAGCTTCACTGCCTGCATGCTTTACACTATGAACTCAATAGTACTTGATGGTGTTATTTTGAGAGTATGCCTGCTTTAAAGCACTTGCTTAGTAGTGGCAGAATGCATACCTTTGAAAATAAACTCGGTAGACTGGTCCTAAAATGGCAGTGGAATATGACAAAAATTCAATTTTTCCTTAGTAAATACATCAAAAGATTTGTCAGTATGAGGAGTAACTGTCACAGAAAAAGTCTGTATGCTGGCAGAGGACACCAGATTCCCAGAAAGGCCAATCAATTTTATCATAATGAGGTAAGAGAAGAGATAAACAAGAAAAGAGAACACAAAGGATTTAGGGATGGAGCCTGGCTCTAGGACCAGACATGCAACAGTGGACTGGTTCTGAATTGTAACCCTGCTTATTTAAATTAGATGCAGAGTACATCATATAAAATTCCAGACTGGATGAAGCACAAGTTGGAATCAAGTTTCTTGGGGGAAATATCAATAACCTCAGATATATAGATAACAAAACCCAGATGGCAGAAAGTGATGATGAGTTAAAGAGCCTCTGATGAAAGTGAAACAGAAGAGTAAAAAAGCTGGCTTAAAACTCAAGAATTCAAAACCGAAGATTATAGCATCTGGTCCCATCTTTTCATGGCAAGTAGATGGGGAAACAATGGAAATGGTGAGAGACTTTATTTTCCTGGCTCCAAAATCACTGTAGACGGTGGCTGCATCATAAAATTAAAGACATTTTCTTCTTTGAAGAAAAGCTATGACCAACTTAAACACCATATTTAAAAACAGAGACATTACTTTGCTAACAAAAGTAGTTATGTATAGATGTGAGAGTTGGGCTATACAGAAAGCTGAGCCCTGAAAAATTGATTCTTTTGATGTGTGATGTTGTAGAAGACTCTTGAGAGTCCCTTGGACAGCAAGGAGATAAAATCAGTCAGTCCTAAAGAAATGCAGTCCTGAATATTTATTTGAAGGACTGATGCTAAAGCTGAATCTACAATACTTTGACTACTTGATGCAAAGAATTAACTCTTGCAAAAGATCCCAGTGCTTGGAATGATTGAAGGCAGGAGGAGGAGCAGATGCCAGAGGATGAGATTGGGCCCATTACTGACTCAATAGAGATGAGTTTGAGCAAGCTATGGAAGTTGGTGATGGACAGGGGAGTCTGGGGTGCTATAGTCCTTGGGGTTACAAATAGTTGGACATGCCTGAGCAACTGAACTGAACTTGTTGTAGGGATAGAGAGTCAGTTTCTGGACAGATTGGTAAAAATTCTGGGCTCCTCAAAGAGAAGAAAGGTGTCTGGGTTCTTGAGGAGGAGATAGGGTTCTGGAATTCTCAAGAAGGAGAAAAGGGAAAACAATTTTGTTTTGTTTTGTTTTATTTTCTTGAAGTCTGGGGCGGATGAATACAAAACAAACAAGTCAGTTTAAACTCTGTAATTGGGATTATATATTAACAATTTATCATAGTGAGAATGATTTCTCCTTCATGAAAACCTGACTAATCCTAATATTTTAGAAAGTATATTATGGGAGTGGGTCTAGTAGAATCGTTCTATTGTTAAATTATAATCCTGTTACCCTAAAATGTAAATTGTGGGGATAGGCTTGGTAAAATTTTCAAAACTTTGAGACATTCTTTTGATTTATTATAGCTAAATTAAAATGTATATAATTCCCTTGCTAACACTAGCAAGGGGGTCATTATCTATCCCCCTTCTGATATCCATGTCAGAAGTATTCTCTGTCTCTTTTCTTACTTTAAGAAAATTCTGCTATGCAAGAGCTCTTTAGTGATCAAGTCTGGTCCCTGGTCCTGAATCTGATACCATTCATCTTAAGCTATTAGAGGAGAAGTTTCATACCACAGGAAACCCTCTCAGAGGTTGATTCAATGAACCACCTTGGAATCTCAAAGGGTAGTATAATCATACAACCCCCCTGCTCCCCCCCCCAAAAAAAAATCATCTCAGAATTCAAGTCAAAAAGGCAATTACCAGTGGAGAATTGCCTCACCGTATCGTGTCCATCCACAATGAATGAGGGCTATCTACAGAGGCACCCTCTGCATCTTCAGTACTTAGAATAAAGATGGAGTTTGAATGCCCTGAGGACACTCTGAGAGGACTAATGTGAAGGAGCAGCCTGAAACACAGAACGTCAGAGAGACAAAAATAAAAAAAAAGAAAAGGAATTTTCCCATGGGAAGGCTCTAAGGCCACACTGTGACCCCTGACCTGCTCACAGAACAGACTGTGTCCTAGTATTTACCAAAAGAGAACAAGCCAGCTTCCATTATGACCCAGCCAGGAGGGAAAGATTCAGAATGTTGTCAACCAGAGACAGAAGACCATGACCTTTTAGGCCCAGGAGACTGCATCTCCTGCCAAGCTGTGAGCAGACTCTATACATAAGAACCCACTAACCATGGCTTCCTGGGATTTGGGGCAGTTTATAGCTGCCAAGAGAGTCATAACCTGAGAGAAATTCCTCTGAGGAGATGAACAGCTCACCATGGACTGTATCCTTGTGGAGTATATAGAAACTGACAGGATCGAGCAGTGCCTAAAAAAGATGGCCCACCAGGGACTATGCCACCACAGCGATCCTGAGAGCCTGAGTGGCTCTCTGGAGCAGTGTACTCTGGAACATCTTGGAACCTGAGCAGCTTTGACCTGGGAAGATCATGAGACAAAGAGCCCACCTGGGACTATGCTCTGGCAGAACACCAAGCCGCTTGGGCCTGGGAAGAGCAGAAGATGCATGGCTCAACTATGACTGGCCACTCATAGAACAGCCAGGAATCTGAGCAGCAAGGGCCTGGGAAGTGCAGGAGGCAAAGAACCCACCTGGGACTGTGCTCTGACAGAGAACAGGGGAGTTGTTTGTGCTGCTTGAGCCTGGGAAGAGCAGGTGATACATGGCTCAGCTGGGACTGGGCCTTCATAGAACACCTGGGAATCTGAGCAGCTTGGACCTGTGAAGTGCATGAGACACACGACCAACCTGGGACTGTGCACCCCTAGCACATGACAGACCCTGAGTCGCTTAGGCCTGAGAAGTGTATGAGATATATGGTCCATCTGTGACTTTGCCCTCACAGAGCACCCAGGAGCCTCAGTGATTGGATCAAGACCTTGGACTTTGGCAGACCCTGGTCTAGCCATTTACTACAAGAGCTCCCCACAAATCTCAGCAGTATTTGTTTGTGATGTTTCTGCCTCTTCACAGTACAACAGAGGAAGTGACCATAATAAGGGTCTATGGTCACCTCTTCCTATCACAGCTTAGATTAGACATTGAAGCGACTTATAAGCAGAGGAGACCAGCCTAAGCAAAGATAAGATGGGAGAACCACCCCGGAAGTGGCAGGTGCAACAGATTAAAATCAAGCAGTATAATAGCATTTAAGGACAACTGGAGACTTTGAGAAAAAGTGCATGCTAGAAAAAGGGATTACCTTGTACTTAACTGACCCCATAATATATTTTCTAATTGTGTGTGTGTGTGTGTGTGTGTGTGTTTAGGTTTTGCTTTCTTTAATATTGCACATTTGAGGGTCAAATCCTAGTCTAGGTTTTTAATTTTTGCTTCAGATATTTGTTACTTTTTTTTTTTTTTTAGCTTTAAGAGTCAATTTTTAAATTTCCAACTTCACTCAGGGATTTGATTACATGCTTGAATGCTCTCTCTACTGCTCCCATCTTCTTTTCTATATATAATGTTGTGAATCTCTGACTGTTCATGATGTGGAGTTATTTCACCACTAAAATAGGATTTTGTCTTCTGTGCAACGTTGAAAGGTATATTTTTGATGTTACTGAAAGAAGGGGACCTAAAACCAAAGGAAGGTAGCTCAGCTCTAGAACGTTGGATCATCATAGAACCCATGGACCTAGGGAATAGTGATAGACAAGATTCCACCCAAAAGGATACATGTCTACACTGAAAGCAAGCTCCACCCAAGAGCAGCAAGTTCCAGTTCAAGAAAACCAATGCTAATCTTCCAGCAAAACAGGAACACAGTAAAAAAAAAGACAGATTTCTCAAGTTAGTCACTCAGTTGTGTCTGAATCTTTGCAGCTCCATAGACTACAGCTCTTTTCAAATAAATCAGTTCTTTGCATCAAGTGGCTAAATATTGGATTTCACCTTCAGTATCAGTTCTTCCAATGAATATTCAGGACTGATATCCTTTAGGATGGATGGGTTGGATCTCCTTGCAGTATTGTTCAGTTCAGTCCCTAAGTCGTGTCCGACTCTTTTCGACTCCATGAATCACAGCATGCCAGGCTTCCTTGTCCATCATCAACTCCTGGAGTTTCCTCAGACTCACATCCATCTAGTCAGTGATGCCATCCAGCCATCGCAGTCTCTGTCTTCCCCTTCTCCTCCTGCCCCCAATTCCTCCCAGCATCAGCGTCTTTTCCAATTAGCCAACTCTTCACATGAAGTGGCCAAAGTACTGGAGTTTCAGCTTTAGCATCATTCCTTCCAAAGAAATCCCAGGGCTGATCTCCTTTAGAATGGACTGGTTGGATCTCCTTGCAGTTCAAGAGACTCTCAAGAGTCTTCTCCAACACCACAGTTCAAAAGCATCAATTCTTCTGCACTGAGCCTTCTTCACAGTCCAACTCTTACATTCCATACATGACCACAGGATAAACCATAGCCTTGAGTAGCAGGACTTTAGTCAGCAAAGTAATGTCTCTACATTTGAATATATTATCTAAATTGGTCATAACTTTTCTTCCAAAGACTAAGCGTTTTTTAATTTTATGGCTGCAATTACCATCTGCAGTGATTTGGGAGCCCGCAAAAATAAAGTCTGACACTGTTTCCA
>SJYC01140312.1:0-12704 GCA_006408675.1 Madoqua kirkii
GTTTATACCTCAAGAGTAGGTTTATACCATCTGCTGCTGTTGCATCTTTGAAGAAAACCCATAACACCATCTTCAACACAGTAAGAGTGGTAAATAAAAAAAAGGACAAGTTGGCTTTCAAGGATAAGGTCATTACCAGGAAAAACTACTTTAGGAGGATGGGATCTTAAGTTATTTCAGAATAAGCCTAAATCAAATCAAAAGGAGGGAAGATAATAGCAGGAAAGAAGGAGCTCATAATAAAAAATATCCAGGAAAACTTGTTTTTTGATTATTTCAGAATAAACCTGAAGTAACTGAAAAGGAGGATAATACTAATAGGAAGTGATGTTAAGCAGAGCTCCGCTGTGCAATCAGAAGACCCTGTCCTCCTATAGCTGCCTGGCCTCAGCAACGTCCGTCCTCAATGCCTCTTCAGTTGTTCATTCAGAATCCAGAATATTGTTCACTGAAACCTTGATTCCCAAAGCCCTTCTGCCCTGAAGCTGTAGGTTTGTCCTGAAGCTGTAGGTCTTTCAGGAAGGGCATTGGTCTCTGCTCCTTTGCTGCAGGGGTTCCCCATATTCATTCACGCAGCCCCCATCTGTGGTTGAGTAACTGTCAGGGGCTTAACACCAGCCCTTTCTATGGACTGTGGGCTGAGTATTGTCATCTATTATTATGGGAGTAGTTTCCAGGGACCAAAGTTCTCTGAACTGTTATTGCTTTGAGCAGTGCTGATCGCACTTCGCATTCCTCCTAAAGTTGGTTTGGGAAAAGTATCTTCTTCATGGAAGAGTTTTGCATATATTTGGAATTCACTGAATGCTGCATCCATAGACTATAAATTGCATTTTAAATTATATATCGCTGTTTCAGGTTTGTTTTTTTTTTTTAAGGAAATGGGGATTTCTTTTTTTTTCACCAAAACCCAGCACTAAGAAACTCATCAAATCAGGATTCTTTCATTTCCTGCATTTCCCTATATTCCAGATGTTTCCTTAGTTAGCAAGGTGTGCATTACATGCAACATAGAAAGTTTTACTAGAAAGATTTCACTGAGGTCTTCATTAATATATAATAAAACATAGAGTATTCCATGGGCTTCCCTGGTAGCTCAGCTGGTAAAGAATCCGCCTGCAATGCAGGAGACCCCAGTTTGATTTCTGGGTCAGGAAGAGCCCCTGGAAAAGAGATCGGCTATGCCCTCCAGTATTCTTGGGCTTCCTTGGTGCCTCAGCTGGTAAAGAATCCGCCTGTAGTGTGGGAGACCTGGGTTCAACCCCTGGGTTAGGAAGACCACCTGGAGGAGGGCGTGGTAACCCATTATAGCATTCTTGGGCTTCCCTGGTGGCTCAGATGGTGAAGGGCATCTCCTGCAGGGCAGGAGATGTGGGTTTGATCCCTGGGTTGGGAAGATTCCTTGGAGGAGGGCATGGTAACACATTATAGTATTCTTGCTTAGAGAATCCCCATGGACAGAGGAGCCTAGTGGGCTACAGTCCATGGAGTTGCAAAAAGTTGGACATGACTGAGGGACTAAGCACAGTGGAGTATTCTGTATTTGTTTTACTTCATTTTGGAGACCTAGTATATGTTCTTCTTATAAGGACAGAAATGGCTTCAGACAATTTCATTAACGAGTTAGTTCATACCAACAAACCCACTGCGGACCAACAAGGCCTTTTTTATTCCTAGAAGCTCAGTATCTTAGAAACTTTTTACTTCTTTAGTCAAGACTAGATTTTTTTTTTTAAAGAGATATAATTAGGCCACTCAAAGATTCTGCTAAGTACAGATTCAGTTCAGTTCAGTTGCTCAGTCGTGTCTGACTCTGTGACCCCATGAATCACAGCACGCCAGGCCTCCCTGTCCATCACCAACTCCCAGAGTTTACCCAAACTCATGTCCATTGAGTGATGCCATACAGCCATCTCATCCTCTGTCATCCCCTTCTCCTCCACTCCCCCCCCCGCCCCCGTCCCTTCCAGCATCAGAGGCAGTGAAGCAAAAGTCACTCAGTCGTGTTGAATTCTTTGCGACCCCATGGACTGTACAGTCCATGGAATTCTCCAGGCCAGAATACTGGAGTGGGTAGCCTTTCCCTTCTCCAGGGATCCCTTGGTTGATCCCAACCCAGGGATCGAACCTAGGTCTCCCGCTTTGCAGGCAGATTCTTTACCAACTGAGCCACAAGGGAAGCCCAAGAATACTGGTGTGGGTAGCCTATCCTTTCTCCAGCGAATCTTCTCTACCCAGGAACTGAACCAGGGTCTCCTGCATTGCAGGCAGATTCTCTGCCAGCTGAGCTGCCAGGGAAGCCCTAAGTACAGATTAAACTTCAGCCGAATAGCACTGCTGCACTGAAATCAATGAATAGATGCTGCTTTTCCCTGAAAGGCACAGAGATGACCTTTGGAAACCAGCTACGTGGGTTATTCTGGCAAAAAAACAAGCTGGTACTAAGTACATTGAGAGTTTCCCCCACACACTGAACACCCAATGCAGTAGGAAGGGGATAAGTAGGAAGGAGAGCGTAGGAAGATGGATGGAAGGAAGGCTAGAAGGGTGCCAGGTGGATGCGCCAGCAGCTGCACCTCAGGACAGAGGGCGCCCAAGGGTCTCAGTCATTCAGCCACATTAGGATCTTCACAGCGATGCAAAAACTAAAATTCCAATTGCTGTCTTCCCCTTGCTGGCTAGAAAAACCTCCTTTTCACTCAGTTTACTCAGTTTATCCCCACTATGAGTCATACATTTTCATTTGTTCTCAACACATAAAAAGTATTTTAGGCATGTCAGATGACAGCTCTCTTTTGGGTTTTCCACTTTCCTTCTTTCAAAGTGGTCATTACTGCTTGTGGGGGAGGGCAAGGAGTTGGAAACCAAATTGTGAAACAACAGGATGCTTTGTTATCAGTGACACAATCTTGTAGACATTTAGCTCTGACAATCTAAGGAAAAAGAATCTTAATCTTCAAACGACTATATTTCTGATTCTTATTCATTTTATTGCTGCTGTGCTATACCAGGTTCTGCTTACTTCAAGCCCTGATGAGTTATCCTCGTCTTTGATGACAATTCTAGTTCTCACTGATGAGCTTCTGACAAATAGCGGAAGAGCACAGCAGTGAGTTCCACAAAGCAGACTGGCAGACAAACTTACTAATGCTTCAATCATAGTTTAAGAAGATGATGCATTTTTATTTTGGCAACAATCTAACACTCAAGATATATTACAAATGATTTACAAGACAATAAATTTGCTGGACCAAAGAGACTCTTCAGACAACTCTAACTCCTGTTGTATTTTCACCCTTTTGGGACATATTAAGGAATAAAATAAAAAGAAATGTAGTTTACGCATTGTATAAAGCATTCCTTTATCCTAAAACATTCTTATTAGGGTAACAATTCAATGACTGTTTAATAAATTCTTTACAATAGAAAGACAATGTTTGCTTCAGTGCAAATCTATGTGCTTTTAGAGTATATTCTTCTAGGTTATCGATTTCTGATTTTATGGGGCAGGCTCTGCACCTTTCATGGCCTTTGAGCTATTTTATGATTGTGTAAGTTGCAGCAGGAATGCAAAATAATTCTTGTCTATAGATATGTAAATAAATCCTGTCTGGTGGGGGTTCCTCTGACTTCCTGCTTTCACTGTGGAAGAAGCCAGGTTTGCCTCTGTTTGCACATTCAATACTCCTAATCTTTATACACTTCTGTTCTGTGGATAGTCCTCTGAACTGGCTGTAACATCTTCTTAGTTCCTTCATTGATAATAACTTAAAATATTTACACATGCTTTATTTTCTATGTGTACGAGAGTCATGTTTTAACTTTTATTTGTTTGGAAAACCATCCTTTAACAACAATATAAAGGAAAAAGAGTAGAAAAATTTGAAACACAGTATCTGTAATCTCTGATCTCACAGATGGTTACCACTCTTTTCTCTTTCCCTTTTTGTACCACAATTTTACTCATAGCTTTTGTTCAGCTACTATTTCTTTTTTTAAAGCCTCAGATAAACTTTCTAACGAGTGACAAACAACACAACAATTTGTACTTCAAAGCTGCGCTCCACAAAGTTAAAACAAATAAGTGAGCCCGTGAACATTTTAATCAAGGTTAAAAAATTATTCATTTTTATTTTGCAACAGCCTGGCCCGCATGAAGCAGTAAGTCGATTTGTAAGAGAACTTTGTTAGACCTAAACAGATGAGGCAACTCTTCAGATAATTAAAAGTGCTGTGTATTTGCACAAAACTTCCCTTTTGGAAGTTCTTTTATAGTTTTACTGAGACCACTCACGGGAATCACTGCACTGTATTCAAAGGAAACATCTCACAACATCCCATAAATAAAACCGGATTTTTGCACTCACCGTGCCCCACCAGAGAGCATCTGCGTATGTAGAAAACTCCTTATTAGCATCCTTTTCCACCAGATAGACAAGGAAAGACGAAAAAATCAGAACCAAAAATCCTATGTACCAAGCTGTATTAATTCCTAGATATAAAAAGAATGAGAGATTTTTTTAGAGGTGAAAAATACTTGAAACAGGAGCAAAACCAAAATCTAAGCATGATTTTCATGTCTTTGACTACTGCTTGGGTATGGTGGTGGTGGCGGTGGTGATGGTTTAGTCACTAAGTGGTGTCTGACTCTAGAGACCGTATGGACTATAGCCTGCTAGGCTCCTCCGTCCATGGGATTCTCTAGGCAAGACTACTGGAGGGGGTTGCCATTTCCTTATCCAGGGGATCTTCCCGACCCAGGAATCGAACCCGGGTCCTGCATTGCAGGGAGATTCTTTACCGACTGAGCTATGACGGAAGGCTTATAGATATAAAAAGAGAGATTTTTTAGAGGTGAAAAATACTTGAAACAGGAACAAAAAATCTGAGCATGATTTCATGTGTTTGACTTAGATATTTATGGGTACTTTTACATAATCCACATTGTGTCCTCGCATGACTTTAGTCAGTTTCTGAAAAGCTCAAGTTTGCTTTCGAAGAGTTTGGCGACCAGGGCGGCCGCGGGTGCGGAAGGTGTGAGCTCACCTTGCTGTGCGCGTAGACCACGGAGCCCAGCAGCTTCCAGGTGCCGCCGCGCCGGTCCATACGCACCATGCGCAGGATCTGCAGGAAGCGCAGGCTGCGCAGTGCCGAGGTGGCGAAGATGTTACCCTGAGTTTTGGCAGAAACGACCGCTATGGAGGCGATGAGGACAATGGTATCTGAAAGAAACAGGTTGAAGCAGCCGTAAGTCGCACAGCCAAGAGGTTTTCATTTCCCAGAGAGGATTTCAGAACGCGTCACTTTGGACCTATTTGGGGCCCTGGGAGCAGGCCTTGAGCTCCAGGTTGGTGGCTGCCACGTGAGCTCTGTGATGGCCGAGGAGCGGAAGGTGGAGGACGGGGCCTCCTGCTGACTCGTTCTTACCCCTCGGCCGTTCTCTGCTTTAGCCATCCGGTTTGGACCACTTCCTGTTTAACTTTCGAAGAACTGGACGTGGCCTTCGAAAGATCTGATGCTCTGGGGGGCTTAGGGGCTGGGGGCACCCTCCACTGCAGTCCTGGGGTCACGATTGGAGGGGGGTGTCCTGCCGGCAGGAGCCCCAGCCCCAAAGCTTCCCGGATGATGCCATGGAGGCATCGTAGCCACTTCCTGTTTAACTTTCGAAGAACTGGACGTGGCCTTCGGAAGATCTGATGCTCTGGGGGGCTTAGGGGCTGGGGGCACCCTCCACTTCAGTCCTGGGGTCACGATTGGAGGGAGGTGTCCTGCCGGCAGGAGCCCCAGCCCCAAAGCTTCCCGGATGATGCCGTGGAGGCATCGTAGCCTGTCTAGCTGTCAAAGTGCTGCTTCGCACAATCGTGTTACCTGTTTTCTTGCCCCCAAAGCTTGTCGCTCTTTCCTACAAAAATTTCACTTCTGTTGTGTCTGCAGCTTTGCAGACTGAAAGAAAGGCCTCAAGTAAGCCAGATACTTCAAGCGCTCTGGGTAGAGTCCTGTATAAACTGCTGTCAGTCAGTCTGTGTAACTTCTGCACTCAAGTTAATTGACATTCCGTTTATTATAACAGGGGAGGTAATTGTACACACTGTGCATGGGAATGGATATTTAATGTCTGACATATTGACATTTGGCTTAAATCATACCTGCTAAAAAGAGCAGCTAAGGAAAGCACAGAAAAGATAAAGGAGGACTTAATCGCTCCAAGGGTAAATATTGGAGCGATGGAAAGTAGCTTGAAGTGGGAGGAGTGAAGTGGGATGAACAGCCTCCCGTGGCGATTTTACAGTAAGTCAGCTTGACCTGCTCATCCTCAATAAAATGTCCTTCCTGCTCCAGGTGGGTGTGCAAGGCCAGGCAGCAACACTCAGACCTCTCAGGATGCAGCATTTACTATGTCTCTGGGGTCCTCAGGGTTAACCGCTGAGTGAATGTGGATTTTTCATTCAGCCCAGTCCCTCATGCTCGCAGGAAGGTCTGGCCCCTCGATGTGGACTGTGAGGATCTTTAGAATCACTCTCCTGATGCCCTGTTGGGTCAGGACTTGGAGAGAGGGTTGGGGGCTGGCACACAGGTCAGTGGAAGGCATTTCTACTGTTAGATCTGTAGGCTGAGTGAGTTTGTGGTTGGGCACACAGCCAGCCACAAACGTGTCCTTTTCTTTTTCTCTGTAGCTATTGGAGGGGAAAGGAAACTGAATATGTTAATACAAACACCAGGCACATTAAGTGACTAGAAGTCAGTTGCAAAGCAGAATGTACAGTGTAGTCTTACTTAATAAAAAATACATTATACAACTAGGAAAATCATGTGAGGATATACACAGAGTATTAATTCTCTCTATGGGTGGAGAGGCGGGATGAGAATGTGGATAAAGGACTTTTCACTTTTGAAATTACTAATTTCATTAATCTTGGAGTTTTATAACAATGAAAACATCTTTTGAAATCAGGAAAAAACTTTAAAAAGAGTTAAGTGTGAAAACATCTCTTGGTTTTCATCATTCAGAGGGATTTTCTTCTGAGACAAGTGGTTTATAGACAGAGAAACATTCCTTATATGGCCCTGCTGGGTATACAGTATGCTTCTATTTCTCATTGTAGTACTACTTCCTCACAAGGGAACAAAGAAAAAGATACAATACCCTACTTGCTATGCTAAAATATCAGAAATAGTTGAAATAAATAAATGACTAGTGTGGGTGCAGAAAACACAAACTTGAAATTTACTTTGTGCAGGCATTTTTAGTGTTTTTTTTTACAAATGTCATATTATTTTAATCCTTGTAACACCAATATCTGTTAGACATTCTAGATGAAAAAAGTGAAACACAGAAAACACATATGTATCAGTTTTTAAAAATTAGCTGTAGAGCAGTTACACTACAGCACAAAAGTATGTTTTCAGTAGACAAACCTAGAGAAAGTAGAAGAAACCCTGTAGGTCTGAGACAGTTTCAAAAACCATGCACAGAGTGAATCATAAGCGAAAGATTTTAAGTCACAAAATATGCAAAGGTAACCACAGATTTGATTTAACGCCCTTATTGTAATTCAGATCAGAAAGTCAGAATTCAGTGAAATGAAGTCATAAGTGAGCAACCAAATGGCACCGATGAGTCAGCAACAAAAATGCTTCTGCCTGGGTTATAGTCATCGGCCAGAGTTTTGCTGTCGGTACCTCTAGATATTTCCCAGGTTAGTATTTTAGAAGTTCTGAGTACTCTTGTCTTGCTTTTATGTACTGCATGTATTATTTTTGTAGTCCATTGCTTAGGAGACTAGAGCTTCCACAAGACTGGTTACTTGTATCCCAAGTACCTAGAACAGAGCGGGCACTCAGTAAATGTTTATAGAATAAACTTAAGTTAATAAACATTTCAGAGTAGCTTGAGCTTTCTTCTCTTACCACATCAGTGGCTAATAACTGGAACATCAATCAAAAATACTCTTAAGTTAATCAAACCAGCACAGAATTGTACAGCAATGTAATAATTCATAGCCATCATTCATTGACATTTATAAAAAGCAAAACTCACTAAGGTTTACCTTTTATGAGCGTGGGCAGGTGTGGCCTTTACATATGGCCTCACAGGAGGCTCCTAACTGCCCTCCTCCCACAGACACACCACATGAGCGGCTGTACATGCAGAAATTCCCTCTGGAGGAAATCCAGAAAGAGAAGGCTCACATCAAAGCAGCAGGAGAGGCCGAGGCGTGGTGACCATAAGCCCCACCCCTAGCACAGTGCCAGACACACAGGAGGGACCTCAAACTCCTAGCTTCTCCCTGAGAGACTGAGAGTTTGAACTCCACATTTAGCATCCCAATTTTTAAGACTTCTGCCAGAGGGATAGGTCCCCCAAACGCCTAGCCCTAAAAACCGTGAGGCTGGCATCCATGAGACACACGCTGTAGCCGACAGGGAAGCAGGTGTTAGTGAGTATGAGCCGTGGGCTGTAGAAACGCCCATCTCCTTGTCTTTTCCTGAGAGGATTCTACTTGCCTACTTTACAAGCTACTGCCACAGGTCAGGCCACTAATTTAGATGCATTTGGAGAGGGACTACAGTTCTCTCCTGAGGTCACAGGAGCCAGTGGACATATCTCCTGCCCTCTCCCTCTGGCCTGCTCCAATTTGCTAGTATCCTTCTCGAGGAGTTTTTATACATATCTGGTGGCCCAGCTTTTGAGGCTGCTGCTTGGGAGAAAAACCCCTGGATCACTTGGCTTTGACAGCCAACAGGGCTTGCATCTAGGAGTCCTACAGGGCTACAGCAAAGAAAGTTCTTAGTGGGTTCAGGACCCCGCAGTCCCCCGCCCCCACTTCAAGGCTATATATTAATAACTGGGTCCAGTACAGAGGGAACTGGAGAAGGAAATGGCAACTCACTGCAGTATTCTTGCCTAGAGAATCCTGTGGACAGAGGAGCCTGGTGGGCTGCTGTCTGTAGGGTCACACAGAGTCGGACACCACTGAAGCAACTTAGCGTGCAGTGGAGAAGGAAATGGCAACCTACTCCAGTGTTCTTACCTGGAGAGTCCTGTGGACAGAGGAGCCTGGTGGGCTATGGGGTCGCACAGAGTCAGACACGACTGAAGTGACTTAGTAGCAGCAGCAGCACAGAGGGAGCAGGTGAAATGCCTACCTCCCATTTCTCCCTGCAGAGGGTCTAATCACATACTTTCCCAGCTGCTGCCTGAGGGTGCAACTTCCAACTGGCATTCATCCAGAAGATGACTGTGACCCTCTACTTGAGACACTGATGAGTCTTGGCACATATTTGACCACTGGGAACCACTAAGAACACGGTGGTTAGACAATTACAAATGTTTCAGAGACAATGAGAAGCAAAGGCTAGGCTAATTGATAATGTTCATCTACTATACAAGATCTGTCAGTCAAGACTAGTGTAGGTGGCTAGTTTTATCTAATGCACAGAAATTAACAGAAAGTTAAGGAAAATGAAGAAACAAAATAATATGTTCCAAGCAAAAGAACAAGACAAACTCCCAGAAACAAATCTTAGTGAAACAGACAACCTGGAAGAAATAGTTAACTTACTAGAAACATACAATCTAACAAGGCTAAATCAAGAAGAAATAGAAAATCTGAACAGGCCAATCACTAACAAAGAGATGGAATCAGTCATTAAAAACATCCTAGTGAACAAAAAAGTTCAGGACCAGGTAGCTTCAGTGGTGAATTATATAATCTGAAGAATAAATACCAATCCTTCTCAAACTCTTTCATAAGAAAACAGAAGTAGAGGACGCATTTCTGAATTCATTTTACAAGGTCATTATCACCCTAATAGGCTTCCCTGGTAGCTCAGTTGGTAAAGAATCCACCTACAATGCAGGCGACCGCCTGCAATGCAGGACACCTGGGTTCAATCCCTGGGTCAGAAGACCCCTCTGGAGAAGGAAATGGCAACCCACTCCAGTATTCATGCCTGGAGAATTCCATGGGCAGAGGAGGCTGGCAGGCTAGTCCATAGGGTCGCAAAGAGTCCACTGAAGTGACTTAGCATTAGCACTAATCTAATATCAAAACCAGACAAGGTTTTGGACCTTGTCCAAAGATAAAAGTACACATCCGTGATGAACATAGATGTAAAAGTCCTTAACAAAATCTTAGGAAATTGAATTCAATAATACATTAAAAAAATCATATACCACGATCAAGTAGGGTTTATTCCAGGGATGCAAGGATGGCTCAATATCTGCAAATCAGAGTGATACGCCACATTAACAAAAGAAAATTAAAGTGATATAATCAACTCAATACATGTAGAAAAAGCATTTGACAAAATTCACACACTTTCATGATAAAAGCTCTCAATGAAGTGGATATAGAGGGAATGTACCTCAATATAATAAAGGCCACAAAGCAAACCCATAGTGAACATCATATTCAGTGCTAAAAAACTGACAACTTTCCCTGTAAGAACAGGAACAAGTTAAGGATGCTCGTGCTTGCCACTTTTATTCAATACAGTATTGAAAGCCCTAGTTAGAGAAAGTAGGCAAGAGAAGAAGTAAAAATCCCTCAGATCAGAAGGGAAGAAGTAAAACTGTCTCTACTTGCAAAGAACAAAACATTATATATAGAAAATCCTACACATTTTACCAAAAAAAAAGTTGGAAATAATGAAATGAATAAAGTTGTATGACACAAAATAAATAATTCAAAAATCAGTTGTGCTTGTACACACCAACAACCATTTATTAGGAAGAGAAACAGAGAAAAAAGTCCCATTCATAGCAACATCAAAAAGAATAATATATTTAGGAAGGAATTAAACCAAGGAGGTGGAAAATCTGTTCAGTGAAAACTATAAAACATTGATCAAAGAAACTAAAGAAGACACTAATATGGAAAGATACTCCATGCTGATGGAACAATTCATATTATTAAAATGTCTGTACTACCCAAAGCAATGATTCAATGCAGTCTCTATCAGATTAAAAGTTGGAAATAATGAAATGAATAAAGTTGTATGACACAAAATAAATAATTCAAAAATCAGTTGTGCTTGTACACACCAACAACCATTTATTAGGAAGAGAAACAGAGAAAAAAGTCCCATTCATAGCAACATCAAAAAGAATAATATATTTAGGAAGGAATTAAACCAAGGAGGTGGAAAATCTGTTCAGTGAAAACTATAAAACATTGATCAAAGAAACTAAAGAAGACACTAATATGGAAAGATACTCCATGCTGATGGAACAATTCATATTATTAAAATGTCTGTACTACCCAAAGCAATGATTCAATGCAGTCTCTATCAGATTAAAGCGTTTTTTCTCCCCCCACAGAAACGGAACATTAGTTCTAAATTTGTATGGAATAACAAAAAACCCCTGAATAACCAAAATAACCTTGACAAAGGAGAATGAAACTAGAAACATCACACTTCCTCACTTCATATTATAATACAAAGCTGTAGTATCAAAATAGTATGAAACTGGCATAAAAACACACAAAGGTCAACGGAACAGAACAGAGAGCCCAGAAATGAAGCCACACATATTATATGGAGAATTAATTAATGACAGAGGAGCCAAGAATACACAGTGGCGAAGGGAAAGAACAGTCTCTTCAATTGATGGTGTTGAGAAAACTGAACAGCCACATGCAAGAGAGTGAGACTGGACACTATCACACGCCACTCATCTAATTAACTCAAAATGGATTAAAAACTTGAATGTAACACCTGAAACTATAAAACCCCTAAAAGAAAACAGGGGGTAAGCTTCTTGACATTGGCCTTGGCAATGATATTTTGGGTTTGACATCAGAAGTGAAGGCAAGAAAAGCAAAAATTAACAAGTGAAACTATAGCAAAATGAAAAGTTCTGTACAGTAAAGGAAACCATTAACAAAATGGAAATGCAATGAAAGAGAGAAAATGCTTTCAAATCACAGAGCTGAAAAGAATTTAATATCCATAATGTACAAATAACTCATACAACTCAATAGTAAAGAACAAACAAAAATTGGGCAGCAGATCCGAATAGATATTTTTCCAAAGAAGACATACAAATGGCAGATGTATTGAAAAGGTGCTCAATATCACTAATCATTAGGGGATGAAAATAAAAATCTGTTAAAATGGTAATTATCAAAAAGATAGGAGATAACAAGTGTCGCTGAGGATATGGAAAAATGAGAATGCTTCTGCTTTGCTGGTCAAAATGCAAATTGGTGCAGCCACTGTGGAAAACAGTATGAAGGATCCTCAAAAAATAAAAAATAGAACTATCACAGCAACCCTATTTCTGGGTATATATCCAGAGTTAACTAAAACAGGATCTTGAAGAGATACCTGCATACCCATGTACATTGCAGCATTATTCTCAATAGCCAAGATATGGAAGCAAGTTGTATCCATCAATGAACGGATGAATAGATAAAGAATATCTATCTGTCTTTATTGAAATATTGTTCATCCGTGAGATAGAAGGAAATGCTAATGTATGTAAAAAAAACATGGATTGACCTTGAGGACAATAAGCCAACTGAAACAATCCAGATAAAGATACATACTGTATATCACTCATATGTGGAATTTCCGAAAGTAAAACTCAAAGGAACAGAGACTAGAATCATGGTTACTGGAGGGGAGTAGGGGAGAGAAATGGGGAGATCTTGGTGAAAGACTACAAACTTCCACTTATAAGGTGAACGAGTTCTGGG
>SJYC01140313.1:0-24043 GCA_006408675.1 Madoqua kirkii
AGGATGAGATGGTTGGATGGCATCACCGAGTCAATGGACATGAGTTTGAGCAAGCTCCAGGAGTTGGTGATGAACAGGAAAGCTTGGTGTGCTGCATTCCATGGGGATGCACTAACTCATCCTGACCAACGGAAAAGAATATATAGAATCACGCAAAACTCAGTAGGGTGAAGGAACAAGGGGAAAAAACAGGAATGTTAGTAGGACTGGACCTGCCCTCAGCTGGTGTGGGAACTGAAGCAGGGATCCGATCCCCAAATAGGGGCAACTATCTGAGTCAGAGGAGAAACATTTAAGGCTAAGAGTGAAACAGCTGACCTGTGGTGCCTAAATCGAATGAGAATCAGACAGTCCTTGCCACAACCATACATACCCTGGACAGGAACACAGGTCCCCTGGAAGGTACAGCGGCTGGGAGTTGGAGTTTAGGGATTGTGGAGCAATCCCAGGGTAAGTGCTGTTGTGCACTGTGGAGAGAGGATGAGGGGAATCTGAAGGAGGAGACTGTGGTGAGAAATGCCTGTGGAGGAAAGCCGGGCAGCCATGGAAGCAAGGCGATACTGCTGAGTCACAGGTAAGGGGTGGAGCCCACAAGCCAGAATCGGCAGCTGAACAATAGAGAGGCTGGTCCATCAAATGCCTGACACACTGAACTACACAGTAGGACCCCACCCAGCGTGCTCCTTTAAGTGACTGATGCGCCAGACTACAGAGTAGGACCCCAGCCAGGAGGGCCCTCTATGTGCCTGGATGGGTGGAGCTATGGAGAAAGAGTGGCCAAAGAGGCCTTCTGATCACCAGCTACAAAAGGCACGAAGAAAGCCTCTGATAGGGCCATAACTCCTGGGGCAGAGGCAGTCCGCGTTCCTGCACACTTTGTGGTCCCAGGGTCCCCACAGGCCAAGCAGCTGTGCCACCTTCACGCTCAACTCTCACTGGGGCAGAACTGCCACAGGCAAAAAACATCTTGTGTCTATATGCATAGGGTCGCTTCATTCGTGTCCAACTCTTTGCGACCCTGTAGACTGTGTCCTGCCAGGCTTCTCTATCAGGAGGATTCTCCAGGCAAGAATACTGTAGCGTATTGGCCGATACTGGTTGCCACACCCTTCTGGAGCACTGTATTTTCTTCTGCCCCAGCTACCCACCCCCTTGAGTACTTGTCAGAATCCCTGTGACCCAAGCAGCTATAGCACCTCAACACTTAGACCTCACAGAGGCAAACCCAAGTCCTCCAGGGCAGCCTCAGGAGCAAACTCCAGTGGACAAATCACATGTAGAGGTGGAGATAAAACCGCAATTGAAACCCAGGGACAGTGTAGGTGGGAAAGAAGAGCGAAAAGTTTCCCACCAGTTGTACAAGCTGCAGATTAAATATAAATATATAAAAGGACATTGAGAGCTCCCACAAAAGAAAATGCACTAGCTCTGATGGCTGTGGACATTGGAGGCAAGAACACACAAGAGCAGGGCCAGATTAGAATCTGAGCTGCCCCCACAATAGGTCCAGAGATCAACACAGTGTTGGAGAGCATCCTAGGGAGGTGAGGTGGACTGACTGAGCGACTTCACACAAAGAAAACCACTTGAATACAAGACCTGGCACCACCCAACCATGAGCAGCACCCTATTCAGGATGCCTTATCTAAACAACAAAGCAAAAATACAAACCCAATCATCAGCAAACAGGATTACCACCTCATTCAGTCTTGTCCATCAGAGGAAAAACAAACAAAAACTCAGCACAAATTTCACCCTATTCTAAGTTTACACAAACCACTGAACCAACTCTAGGAGGGCAGAAACCAAAAGGAAGAAAGAATTCAACCTTGAAACCTTGGAAAAGGAGACCTCAAACACAATAAATAAAAAAGAAAAAAGAAAAAAAGAAAAGGCAGAGAAATACTACACAAATGAAGGGGCAAGCTAGAAACACAGAAGTCCAAATAAAAGAAGAGGAAATAGGCAAACTACCTGAAAAAGAATTCAGAATAATGATAGTAAAGATGATCAAAAGCCTTGAAAACAGAATGGAGAAAATGCAAGAATCAATTAACAAAGACCTAAAAAAATCAAAGAATAAACACACAGAGACAAACAACACAATTACCAAAATTAAAAATATTCTGGAAGGAATCAATAGCAGAATATCTGAGGCAGAAGAATGAATCAGTGAGCTGAAAGATAAAATGGTGGAAATAACTTCTGAAGAGAAGAATAAAGTAAAAAGAATGAAAAGAACTGAGGATAAACTGACCTCTGGGACAATATCAAATGCACCAACATTCTAATTATAGGGGTCCCAGAACCATGGCAACCCACTCCAGTACTCTTGCCTGGAAAATCTCATGGACGGAGAATCCTAGTAGGCTGCAGTCCATGAGGTTGCTAAGATTGGGCACGACTGAGTGACTTTACTTTCACTTTTCACTTTCATGCATTGGAGAAGGAAATGGCAACCCACTCCAATATTCTTTCCTGGAGAATCCCAGGGACAGAGGAGCCTACTGGGCTGTTGTCTATGGGGTTGCACAGAGTCAGGCACGACTGAAGCAACTTAGCAGCAGCAGAAGAAAAATAGAAAAAGAAAGGGTATGAGAAATTTTTTGAAGAGATTATAGTTGAAAATTTCCCCAACATGCAAAAGGAAACAGTCAATCAAGTCTGAGAGGCACAAAGAGTCCCATACAGGATAAACCAAAGGAGAAACACACCAAGACACATGTTAATCAAACTAACAAAGACTAAACACAAAGAATAGTAAAAGCAGCAAGGGAAAAGCAACAAGTAACATTCAAGGGAAACCCCATATGTTTAACAGTTGATCTTTCAGCAGAAACTGTGCAGGCCAGAAGGGATTGGCAGGATATATTCAAAGTACTGAAAGAGAATAATCTACAACCAAGATTACTCAGCAAGGATCTCATTCAAAATTGATGAAGAAATCAAAAGCTTTTCAGACAAGCAAACGTTAAGAGAATTCAGTACCACCAAATCAGCTTTAACAACAAATGTTAAAGGGACATATATAGTCAAGAAATACAAGAGAAGATCTACAAAATCAATCCCAAACAATTAAGAAAATGACAATAGGAACATATATATCAATAATTACTTTAAATGTAAATGGATTAAATGCTGCAACCAAAAGACAGAGACTGGCTGAATGGATACAAAAACAAGACCCATATGTATGCGGTCTACAAGAAACCCACTTCAGACCTAAAGACACATATAGACTGACAGTGAGAGGACAGAAAAGTATATTCCATGCAAATGAGAAGCAAAAGGAAGTTGGAGTAGCAATCTTCATATCAGACAAAATAGACCTTAAGATTACAAGAGATAAGGAAGGACACTACAGAATGATCAAGGGATCAATCCAAGAGGAAGACATAACAATTGTAAATATCTATGTACCCAACATAGGAGCACTTCAATACATAAGACAAACACTAACAAACATAAAAGGAGAAATTGACGCTAACACAATAATAGTAGGAGACTTTAACACCCCACTCACACCAATGGACAGATCATCAAAACAGAAAATTAATAAGGAAACAGGTCTTAAATGATACATTACATGAGATGGATCTCACTGATATCTTCAGGACATTCCATCCAAATGCAGAAGGATACACCTTCTTCTCAAGTGCACATGGAACATTCTCCAGGATAGGCTATATGTTGGCTCACAAATCAAACCTCAGTAAATTTAAGAAAATTGAAATTGTATCAAGCATCTCCTCCAACCACAATGTTATGAGACTAGATATCAATTACAAGAAAAAAGCTGTAAGAAATACAAACACATGGAGATTAAGCAATGCATTTCTAAATAAACCACAGGTTAATGAAGAAATCAAAAGGGAAATTTAAAAACTTCTAGAAACACATGACCAGGAAAACATAACAACTCAAAACCTATGGGATGCAGCAAAAGCAGTTCTAAGAGGGAAGTTTATAGTCATACAATTCTATCTCAAGAAACAAGAAAAACATTGAATAGACAACCTCGTTTAACACCTAAAACAACAGAAAACCCCTCAAAATTAGTAGAAGGAAAGAAATCTTAAAGATCCAAGCAGAAATAAATGAAAAAGAAATAAACAAAACAATAGGAAATATTAATAAAGCTAAAAGCTGTTTCTTTGAGAAGATAAACAAAATTGATAAACCTTTGGCCAGACTCATCAAGGAGAGAAGAATCAAATCAACAAAATTAGAAATGAAAAAGGAGAGGTTATAATAGACAATGCAGAAATACAAAGGATAATAAGAGACTTATGAACAACTATATGGCAATTAAAGGGATAACCTGGAAGAAATGGACAGATTCTTAGAAAAGTTCAGTCTCCCAAGACTGAACCAGGAAGACATAGAAATTATGAACAGACCAATTACAAGCATTGAACTTGAAGCTGTGATCAAAAATCTCCCAAAAAACAAAAGCCCAGGACCAGATGGTTTCACAGGAGACTTCTATCAGAGATTTAGAAAAGAGCTAATCCCTATCCTTCTAAAACTCTTTCAAAAAATTGCAAGAAATACTCCCAAATTCATTCTACAAGGCCACCATCAATCAAGCCAAACAAAGACAACACAAAAAAAGAAAACTACAGGTCAGTATCACTGGTAAACATAGATGAAAAAATTCTCAACAAAATTTTAGCAAATAGAATTCAGCAATACATCAAAAAGCTCATACACCATGATCAGTTCAGTTCAGTCGCTCAGTCATGTCCGACTCTTTGCAACCCCATAAGCTGCAGCACGCCAGGCCTCCCTGTCCAGCACCAACTCCTGGAGTTCACTTAACCTCACGTCCATTGAGTCAGTGATGCCATCCAGCCATCTCACTCTCTGTCATCCCCTTCTCTTTCTGCCCTCAATCCCTCCCAGCATCAGAATCTTTTCCAATGAGTCAGCTCTTCGCATGAGGTGGCCAAAGTATTGGAGTTTCAGCTTTAGTCATGATCAAGCTGGGTTTATTCCAGGGATGCAAGAATTCTTCAATATATGCAAGTCAATCGATGTAATACATCATATTGACAATTGAAAGATAAAAACAATATGATAATGTCAATAGATGCAGAAAAGCCTTTGACAAATTCAGCACCCATTTATGGTTAAATGGTAGAATTTGGCATCTGGAGATAAGAATTTTATTTTATTTTAATTAGAAAATGATGGAACCTATATATAGGGTTGCTGTGGGTCTTAGAAAGGATCATGTCTATAAAATTACTTGGAAATATGGAAATAATTATTCTATCATAATCTATTATTTTGATTAATCAAAATATAGCTATCTGGTATGTTATTTATATTTACATCAAATTAAATCCATTAATTCACAGTTATCGTAAAATACCACAATTTGAATTTTAGTATGTTTTACTGAAAAGAATTCCTTACTCTTAGGGAAAAGCATGTATATGTGTGTGTGGGGGGGGTGATGCTTATCTATTTCCACCATGCATATCAACTCTAGAAAATGTCTAGACTAAATGCTGAACTGTTTGCAGTAACTCCTCATGGGCAGATACAGTTTAATATTCTGGAACGCTGGCATGCAAATGTATAGTTTTATAGGCCAAGAATTATCATTCAGTATGAATTCTAAAGACAAACACATTAAGTTCAATATCTGTTCCAGCCCCATGACTTTATGATTTTGCAATTATAGTACATGAACTCAACTATCTTCCATGAAAGGGAGATAGTCCTAAACCAAAGATCCTTGATTTTCTAAACTCTTTGATAACTTTGGGCATTTACATTTGGATGTAAGTGCTGTGGAAAACTGGATTATCATGCACAATAGAAAAAGAAGAATTTGAAGGTCTCAGAACATCTTGCACAGATAGAGTAAGGAGCAGAGGTGGTCAAAGAAGGAAAGAGTGAGGGGAAGAACCAAAATCCTTAGTGAAATCTATTAAACTCCAAAGATGATTTGTATGCATGAATCCCTGGTAGAAACTAGTGACAAATGGAGTCTGGGTCACTTTTTTAGAGTGATGAGTATATATGGAGTTAGGACTCAGGGACATGGTAGAGGATATAAGATTTTAAGTCTCTAAAAAGTTGCAGAAGCATTGCGGTCTTCCACAGACTCTGGAGTTGGTAGATATTTGAGCAAGTTATGCCTAGATCTTAAAGAGGACAAAGAGCCTATGTAAGTAAGACATATACTTATTTATTCATTTGGGATTTTTAACCTACCTACTTCCAAAAGAAGAAATTATGCATTGTTTTATTATTTAGTTTAATAGAACTTTATGTAGAGGCGTCAACAAAAGTTATCAAACCTAGGGATGGGATGACTAGGACATAAGGAGGTGGGAAGGGTGATTTTGCCCCCAGGAGATAAAGTGTTCATGTCTGAAAATAGTTTTGATTGTCATAACTGGGGGGTTTTACCAGTACCTTTTGGGTCGAGGCCAGGGACACTGCTCCACATTAAATGATGTGCAGGACACACCTCACAGCAAGAATATCCAACTCAAAATGTCAGCTATACTGAGCTGAGACCCTTAGACCAGCCTATTATTTTACAAAAAAAAACAGCAGAGAGGGTCAGTGACAGAGGCCAAGTCACACAGCACACCAATAGAGGAGATAGGCCCCTCAGCGCTGTTCCTATCACACTATGTAACTTCTGAAAGCTAAAAATGAAGCTGTTGGGAAATAAAGCTTCTTAGTAACAAATTTAGGCTTAAGATGTACCAAATAGATGCATAAATCTTTAAAACAGGGTACTGCTTACACTGGAGAAACTGGGCCACCAGAAAACAGAAAACTTACTTATGTAACATATCTTTGAAATATACTTGATAATATAAAAAGGATCTATTTGAAATACATTATAGTAATAATTTTTAAAATTATATTTAACCAAAGACCTGCCCAGCACAGCTGTTCTCAACCTTTAGCAGCTTCACAGGCACCTGGAGGGCTTGTTAAAAGACAGATTACCCTGCCCCCATCCCAAAGGTTCTGACTCAGGAAATCTGGAACAGGCCTGAGAATCTGCATTCCTAACACATTCCCAGGTGATGCTGCCCTTGCTATCGCTCAAGAGGTAACATGTTGAGATACACTGGCCTAGCACTCAGTCAATAAACATTGACTTAATATTGTCGGTATTTAGAGAACAATTACACCAGAAGATGTAATCTCACTTCAGCATAGATTAATTAATATGGCTAATTGACACTTAGTAGAATATATTCTACAGATGACAGAACCAAAACTAACTTTGGACCTCACACAACTCAAATGTTTCACTTTAGAAAGGAAAAAATTAATGTAACTTTAAAGCTATATTACAAGAATTCCTTTGAACAATAGCCAAAAGAAACAGTATTAAATGAAAATCATTTATAGACAATTTGAGTACTGACAGTGTTATCCTAAGACATAAACTCAAAGATTATAAGTACAACTATACTATATATGTATGCATTATTTTTAGCATTATGTTTATAAGGGATATTCGAAATGTCAAACTGAGTAAAACCTAGTCTGATGGGGCTCTTACGCCAAACAAAGTCTATGGGGAATATGACTATTGAACATCAATAATATACAATCAGGCCCTGAGGGACCATAACTGTCTCTTTAAATTATTTGGGAAAAAATGTACATGTTTAATAAATTAAACATAGAATAAGATGATAAGCAGTATATTCTCATCATAAATAACCAATGTGCCACTGTTAATCTTGATTAATAAAAAGTACTCTCAAAGAAATTCATTTCAGTAGCACTCATTTTCATTCTGATCATTGAATTAAAAGAATGCAACAGAATTTCAGATACTTGAAAACTACCTGTGTACCTAGTGTGCTCCAATTAACCTGCCTCATGCTGGTCCTCCCAATGACTAAAGAGTCAACCTTTATCTCTTTAACATCACAGAGACAGTGTACACAGCCTTTATTAATCATGACATTCTGATTCAAGGCACCAGACTTTTCTTGCCAGGGGCACACAGGAAGCCAGTTCCTCTCAACTGTGCTGCATCTATCTTCAACTTTTAAAATACCCACCTGTCCTTTAACTTAGGTGCCATTTGTTGTCTCATCATCTTGGTTAAATCTTATCCATTTTTTTTTTTTCTTAACATCACACTGTTGCCGCAGTCTTAGCAGGCTTTTCTGCAGCATTTCAGTAAGAGCCTCCTGTTTCAGCTAATCCCTGTACTAGGACACAATATGAGAATATGAGAATCTGCACTATATTGTTTCTGCCGTTGCTCATAGAGTGAATAAGTGTTGATGCCAAACCTGGGATGATGTCTCCAAGCCCCCCAAACATAGTACAGTGTGAGCCAATGCAGTTAACCCAACACCATTTAGGCTTGTACCGAATGGCGCTCCCACTGCAGTATTCACCTTGGAATAAATAGGCAGGATTTATGATTCGCTGAAATCACCTAACTGCCAGGTTATGCAGGCTCCGTTCTCATATTATAACAAACTATCACAACAGAAGACAAATACAGGAAAACATACAGCTCATTTACAAGTGAAACAAATTTGCAATCAGACAAGGGCAAAATAACAGCCAAGAACTGCAGTAAATCTCTTTCAGCTAATAGCCCCATCTAATAATGCTCTCCTACAACACCTCTGAGCAAATGGATTGCAGTCAGTTTAAACAGTCAAATCAACATGCATTCCTCGATGGTTAGAGATGATGCTTGACAAGCAAACTCTAATTTATGATTCATTTACTCTTTAAAGGTTTTAAAGCTAGGATGGCTAGAAGACTTCCTATGCTTATTCAAGCATGCTGACAGAACTGAAATCTCTTAATAATTTCTCTCTGCACCTCTCAGCATGGCTGACAGGCATCTGCCAAGACTATAGCACATATACTGATTCATGCAAAAAAAAAAAATATTTACCCCCAAAAGATGTAGTGAAAGCTCAGCTTCCTTCAGCTTCCATAGTCCCTGAAGTGTTAATCTAAAGGAACAGTTCCATGAGTTTCCACAGGCCAGCAGTGTGTCTCCTACACTTGACCTAGACAGCCTTACATAACGAAGCATCGGGGCTGGGGAGCTTGCTGAGTGTCATCACCAGCAAGAGTGAGAAGTATTGGCAGCAGCAGGCAGGCGGGCAGGCTGGGAGTCTGCATGGAAATCAAGAAGTCTTGTCTTTCTCCTTTCAAATGTTTCAGAAGGAGAGTTAATAGCTCCGAAACTGTCTTGCTCTTTTTGTGGGGAGAGTGACCAGAAGCAGCAAAGCCAAATCTTCCAGCAAGTACCAGACACCTCTTTCAGTGTCTGCAGTAAACCTAGCAGAATGAATGGCTCTCTGTAAAGGACTGTGCTATGACACCTAAAATGAGAGGAGTGGTACTGCAAAGTAATGACTCAAAGGCTGCCACGGAGCTTTTGTCTACCTTTAACTCATTGTGGTGAGTAGAGGGGAACGCATGTATTTGTAAGAGAGGAATACTTGCAAGTGTGAGTTGCTTTGCAGGGTGATAACTAAAGGATTTATAAACAGTGTTCATGTCCCTTGAACATCTTGTTGCAAGCAAGATGATAGCATTTATAATCTTGTGTATCAAATTCAGAACATGGGGGGTTAAACTGGTTGCACTTAATATATTTCAGTTTCAGATATTTTCATGAAAGTAGGAAGAGAAGCAGGTACCTCTCTGTGGTGATTTGCAGATAACTTTCAGATATGTTAATTACTTCTAATGTCTATACAAAAAAGATCTGAATTTCAGCATCCAGATTTTGCATATAATGAATCTTTTTTTTAGACTTTGAAAGTAATTTATCTGAAAGAGGCAAGAAGATTACTGTGCTTTTAAATAAGCTTTGTTAGACTCACTCCTGAATATCTGGGATATACTTTTGAACAACAAATTTAAAACTATGTACTCTTCGTCTAATTTTCATTGAATTATCTCAAATGGGTGTAATATAAGTTAAGTCCTTAAATGCTGGAAATAATAAAAAAACCAGTCCTATATTCTTATCCTGAGTAGAGTGATACAGTATTATTAATTCAAGATGACATAATGTTTAATTATATATAAAATTGTGGTTTTGTATGGGATATGGCCTAAGATACATAATCCCCGAGGCAATGGAAACAGAGAAGCCGCCATGCATCATTTAAAAATAATCTTAATGTGCTGTTCTTAGCTGGGAAACTTGTCTACTAATGCATCATTCCAAGAATAGAGCAGGGAAATAAGAGAATTTTAGTTCAATGAAACACATTAATTTAATCCCTCACCATTATTTAACCCCTAAGTAAACAGAAGTAGAAAGAAGTTAAGTGATGTGCTGATGGTGACACAGAGGAAGAGGTGACTGGAAAGTGGTTTTCCTGATACTCATTGGTGTTAATATTTTGCCGACTATATCACAGTAAATAATTGTCCTTTGGTACTGGTGTAAAGGTCCGATGTACAATAATATTTTTTTTACTCATAGAAATAACAAAACAAAGTGGAATAGCACTCAATATCTGCTTTCAGCAGTTCTCTAATTTTGGAAAAAGTAAGTTTTGTCATGAACAGAATGACAATTTTTCTTCAATTATTTCTCACAACTGTAATGAATATACTGGTACAACATTTAATTAAAATTTCAAATTGTGAGATATTGCTCTGAACATTTAGCACTGGATACCATGGTGGTGGTTCAGATTCTTTTATTTTGTTGATGTTGATTGTGGTGCTTATCTATCTCTTGGAGAGATAATGTACATGCAATAACCCATAGGAACCAGAGAACTGGAAAACAGAATGTTTCAGTAAAAGATTTCATCTTATTACTTTTATTATTTCATCCATTACTTTCAAGCAAATGGAGACTCCTGCAGTCAGGCACTTGTTTTTCATTTTTGCATCCCTGTCCACAGCACAATGGTTACTGTGCCCTCAGTAGATGTTCACTGAATTAATAAAGGGAGGGATAAAATGTGTTCATACTGACCCTTCTATGAGAGTTGTGTATGTTGTTGCCAAGTAGAGTTCTTGGAGGATTCATTTTAAAGAACATATAAAAATGATTTATACATGTTAATAATTGCCAAAATAAATGAATGCCTCTGAAATGCTTGCTTAGAAACTGCTATTATAAATTTTTTTTTAGTGTTTTTCTTGCAACCTAATTCGATCAACATGGTTTAGGTTTGACAGCCCATAAGACATAATCTAACTTTCCCTGGGTTAACCAAATAGAGGTTTTGTTTTACTCAAGTGACATTAAGTTGAGACAAATGACATTAAGTTAGGATTTCACAATCCTGGCAGACCGACAGTCCTCAGGAATCTAAGCCCATTTTTCCTACCTCTTGGCCATCCTTAATAAGCGGCTTTTATCCTGACTTGTGGTCTCAAAATGGCTGCCTCGCCTCTAGTATCCTGACTATATTCCAGGCAGGAGGACAGAAAGTGCAAAAGGCAAGAGCCAGCTGAGGGAGCTTTCTCTAAGAGCTTTCCCAGAAGATCATCTGGGGACTTTGATTTGTGTCTTATGTGCTATAACTGAAAAATGCCACCCCTTGCGGGGGGCACATGTGGAATGACTGTTTTTAGCTGAACCCATTGCCACTCTCAGTGAGGCTGGGGTTCTGTACTTAAGGTGAAGTGGGCTGCTTCTCCAACATACATCCTCCCTTAGCATATTGTTTTGATGGTTATGGTGAAATCCTAAAGAATGATCACTTATTCTAAGCTGATTTATCTTCCCCCCAAATGAGAACTTTTCTCATTTTATGTCTGGCTCTTCTATGGGGAAAATTACCTATTTTTGTGGTAGAATGTTACCTGGGAAACAATGGGTTTATAACTACACTGTTGTCAAATAGATGCAAAGAGAAAGCTGTAGATACACTTTTCAGAATGAAGAAGGAAAAATAATCCCATCCGCCATTTCACCTCATACTCAGCCTATACTCACAATCCAAGGTAGTCTAAAGTTGTATCTTTCTAGAAAGATTCTACAAAAGAATAAATGGACATTGAATTTAAGCTCTAACCCTTGAAACATATGCACTACTAAGTAAAATGGTGTCTCACTAATTTAGAAAAGAGGCTTTTCTTCTTTTTTTTATGTCTTCCCAGTTTGGTCTGTTATCTTGCTGAAATCAAGTAAACTGAAAAGCTCATGGTGCCTCCCACTGGGCATGGAAGAACTTCATCAGATATTTCAACTAGGTCACAAGAGCACCTCTCTAAACCAGAAGCTGTTCTTTATATTGCCAGGAATAATAATACTGACATCTTTTTAAAAATCTGGAACAAGATGACCCCGCAAATCAAAAGTTTTGCTTTAAGTTTGTAGAGGGTTCCTGAGCACAGTGGAATAGAAGCTCTCTAATTTTAGAGGAAAAAATGATAGCATTCATAGTTTTTACCAAACTGAACTTTTAAAGAAACATAGTTGACCTTTGAACCCAAATCACAATCACCTTGAAATAATCTAGTCAGAAAAAAATGAAATTTTGCAGTAGTTTCTACTTCCCTAAATAGCAGTGAAGTGAAGTGAAATTGCTCAGTCGTGTCTGACTCTGCGACCCCATGGACTGTAGCCTACCAGGCTCCTCCATTCATAGCAATGAGGAGCATGTCATTTATTTCACTTCCTTACAGAAATCAGTGAGGACATTCTTTGCAGAACAGCAAGACTATACCCAAACCAAATGGACACATCAAAATTAAAATATGTTTACTACCTGGCAGGTATAAGTTTTATAGGTTGTAAACTCAATGGAGAACAAAATTGCAATTTTATTTCCCTATAAATTAATTTAATTTCTATTTTAATGTCCCATTTTTGCCTAATGGCAGAAAATGTAATTATTTCTATGTTAGC
This sequence comes from Madoqua kirkii, assembly GCA_006408675.1. Lineage (NCBI taxonomy): Eukaryota > Metazoa > Chordata > Mammalia > Artiodactyla > Bovidae > Madoqua > Madoqua kirkii. The sequence goes on from SJYC01140313.1 coordinate 12,860, forward strand.
TCAATCACTGTAATGCATTCTCAGTTGTCTCAGGCTTAGCTCAGTAAAGTTTGAGATTCAATTTTTTGCTCTTTATATTAACTAGAGTAACACTAGTTTCAGCAGCAAATACTCCCAAAAGTCTTGGTAGCTTAGTACAATGAAATTGTGTTTCTTACTCATGCAAAGATCTCTGTGGTTGTTCCTAGTTGGCAAGTGACTTCCACATGAAAAATGATAGCATTCATAGTTTTTACCAAACTGAACTTTTAAAGAAACATAGTTGACCTTTGAACCCAAATCACAATCACCTTGAAATAATCTAGTCAGAAAAAAATGAAATTTTGCAGTAGTTTCTACTTCCCTAAATAGCAGTGAAGTGAAGTGAAATTGCTCAGTCGTGTCTGACTCTGCGACCCCATGGACTGTAGCCTACCAGGCTCCTCCATTCATAGCAATGAGGAGCATGTCATTTATTTCACTTCCTTACAGAAATCAGTGAGGACATTCTTTGCAGAACAGCAAGACTATACCCAAACCAAATGGACACATCAAAATTAAAATATGTTTACTACCTGGCAGGTATAAGTTTTATAGGTTGTAAACTCAATGGAGAACAAAATTGCAATTTTATTTCCCTATAAATTAATTTAATTTCTATTTTAATGTCCCATTTTTGCCTAATGGCAGAAAATGTAATTATTTCTATGTTAGCTCAATCACTGTAATGCATTCTCAGTTGTCTCAGGCTTAGCTCAGTAAAGTTTGAGATTCAATTTTTTGCTCTTTATATTAACTAGAGTAACACTAGTTTCAGCAGCAAATACTCCCAAAAGTCTTGGTAGCTTAGTACAATGAAATTGTGTTTCTTACTCATGCAAAGATCTCTGTGGTTGTTCCTAGTTGGCAAGTGACTTTCCACATGATCATTCATGAGTCCTTCTTGTGGCTCCTCTTGCCTCGAGGTACCCAAAGTCAGCTAACAGACCCCCCTCCCAAAAAAAAGACATAATGAAGAGTTACACCAACCTCTTCAGCCCAGAAGAGGCACACATGACTAGTTTATTTTTATATTTATTTATATTTAGATGGTGGGAGAGTCATATAGCTCCACCTAGATGCAATGAAAGGCTGAGAAATGTCCCTGGCTCAGCAGCCACTTCTCAGATGGGAGCATAAGTTATGTGGTCATCACTCTCTCTCGGCCTACTTTTCATCTTTGCAGTTTAAGCATCTTTTGAAAATATACCATCTTTTGCCAGTTATTATTTATTGAGATTGGAGAATGGAGAGGATCTTAATGGCGAGATGGGGGTCTCTCCTGGTGTTGGTGGCATGATTGATGATATTTTACACTTGGAGATGTGATAGTGTCCTTTGTCTTCTACCTTCAGAGATCACAGATATTTTGGTATAACTTTTTGAATGTTTGCATTGTAGTACCTGGAATTCAGGCCTATAATTTTACATTTTAAGTAAAAGTTCACCAAACTGGAACAGTTCCTGATGCTCTAAGAAACATTGCTTGTATATATGAATTTTGAAAGAACAATTTCTAATCCATTCTGATCATAGCATTCAGTTAAGGATATCACTTTGGCATTTCAAGCAGAATGTAAGAAAATTCAAGGAGGAAGGGTTAGAGCCTGTGTCAGGAAAGCGAATTTCTCAGAAATCCTCAGCTGACTTCTTCATGGGCCTCACTGGACAAAATTGTTATTTGGCCACTTATGCGTTGCAAGAGAGGAAGCTGGAAAAGATAGCTTTCAAGTTGGATTATTAGATGTTTCAAACTAAATTGGAGTTCTCTCAATAACATAGAAGGAGGAAAAGAATAACTGTCTAATAGCACACTAATAATGCAGATAATCAGCCTGAGGTGATTATAACTTCTTTTAAACTTCCCAGAGAGCTAATTATCAATAGTCCTAAAGGGGTGGGAAAGGAAGGGGGAGGGGGATGGAGAAGAGAAAGAAGGGTGAGGAGAGAAAAAAAAGAAAGGGACACAGAGACAAAGAAACATGTAACTGAATGAAAGCAACCTAATTTCTATTATAAGAAAATTGGGCCAATGAAGACAAAAATTTAGCTCTAGAAAAAAATTCTAGATAACTCTGAGATGAATCCTCAGTTCAGTTCAGTCACTCAGTCGTGTCCGACTCTGTGACCCCATGAACCGCAGCATGCCAGGACTCCCTGTTCATTATCATCTCAAGGAGTTCACTCAGACTCATGTCCATTGAGTCCCTGATGCCAACCAGTCATCTCATCCCCGGTCATCCCCTTCTCCTCTTGCCCCCAATCCCTCCCAGCATCAGAGTCTTTTCCAATGAGTCAGCTCTTCGCATGAGGTAGCCAAAGTACTGGAGCTTCAGCTTTAGCATCATTCCTTTCAAAGAAATCCCAGAGCTGATCTCCTTCATAATGGACTGGTTGGATCTCCTTGCAGTCCAAGGGACTCTCAAGAGTATCTATTTTCCAACACCACAGTTCGAAAGTATTTATTCTTCAGCGCTCAGCCTTCTTCACAGTCCAACTCTCACATCCATACATGACCACTGGAAAAACCATAGCCTTGACTAGACGAACCTTAGTCGGCAAAGTAATGTCTCTGCATTTGAGTATACTATCTAGGTTGGTCATAACGTTTCTTCCAAGGAGTAAGCATCTTCTAATTTCATGGCTGCAGTCACCATCTGCAGTGATTTTGTAACCCCCCAAAAATAAAGTCTGACACTGTTTCCACTGTTTCCCCATCTATTTGCCATGAAGTGATCAGACCAGATGCCATGATCTTCATTTTCTGAATGTTGAGCTTTAAGCCAACTTTTTCACTCTCCTCTTTCACTGTCATCAAGAGGCTTTTTAGTTCCTCTTCACTTTCTACCATAAGGGTGGTGTCATCTGCATATCTGAAGTTATTGATATTTCTCCCGGCAATCTTGATTCCAGCTTGAGTTTCTTCCAGTCCAGCGTTTCTCATGATGTACTCTGCATAGAAGTTAAATAAGCAGGGTGACAATATACAGCCTTGACGTACTCCTTTTCCTATTTGGAACCAGTCTGTTGAGCAGTCTTGATTCTAGCTTGTGTTTCTTCCAGTCCAGCGTTTCTCATGATGTACTCTGCATATAAGTTAAATAAGCAGGGTGACAATATACAGCCTTGACGTACTCCTTTTCCTATTTGGAACCAGTGTGTTGTTCCATGTCCAGTTCTAACTGTTGCTTCCTTACCTGCATACAGATTTCTCAAGAGGCAGGTTAGGTGATCTGGTATTCCCATTTCTTTCAGAATTTTCCATGTATACTGTGGGATATTCACATCACCCTGGATAAAACCTGGTCACCATCTGTTCCATTTTACTTTTTTTATTATCTTTGTGGTATTATTTCTATAGGAAATTTAAAATTATTCATTTGCTTACTGCTTTAATATTGATCTGCCCTTGACAGATAACCATGAGAGTGGAGATCTTGTCTGTTGTAGTGACTGTTGAATTTCAATGTTTAAAATGGTGCCCAGTGCATGATAATACTCAAATATTTGTGCTGCATAGTTGAATGATAAAGTGGCCCCAATATGAAGTGGTTACATATATGAGGACTAATTTAAATGACATGTATATACTCTTTAAAATAGCACCTGACACATAGTAGGCAAACTATAAATGTTCAGTGTCTCTCTAGCCTTCCTTATGAGGGAGGGTAAATGATCTCTTGGCAAGTGTTACTTGGGCAGCATTTAAATTCAGGTATCAACAGAGTTGGTTATGCTTTTCTTTACCTGTTTATTTGAACACAAGATAATCTATAATTAAGACCCTGCTCTTTTTGCACTGTGGGCAAGTGCCTATTTCTGTAATGATTCTTTGACTATAAAATGACTCCTAATTAGAAACTCATCATTAGACTCATAATTAGACTCCAAAAATTTCAAACACTTATTCACACAGAATCAGATAAATCAAGCAGGTGAAATATTAGTAAAGTTATAGTAAATTTGAAGAACAAAATTTTGTCTGTTTTGGCTGTGCTGTGTGGCATGTGGAATCTTAGTTCCCAACCAGGGATCAAATCCACGACCCCTGCAGCAGAAGCACAAAGTCTGAACCACTGAACCACCAGAGAAGTCCCTTGAATAACAAAATTTTAAACTATGATATAATATAGAATCTCCATATTTTTAAAATGTGGTCCCTTTAAGAATCTATTTTATATAAAAATTTAGTAGACAAATGCATATATATGCACAAAGAGAGAATTTTACAAGCAATTCAGCTTTAATACAAATGATGTATACTGATACAATTTGTTTCATTCTATTCTATTTCTTTTTTTTAAAAATGAGTGGCAGTCAACTAAATTGACAGATCATGAACCCCTTATTGCAAACTTCAGACTTAAGTTGAAGAAAGTAGGGAAAACCACTAAGCCATTCAGTTCAGTTCAGTCGCTCAGTCGTGTCCAACTCTTTGCGATCCCATGAATTGCAGCACGCCAGGCCTCCCGTCCATCACCATCTCCCAGAGTTCACTCAGACTCACGTCCATCGAGTCCGTGATGCCATCCAGCCATCTCATCCTCAGTCATTCCTTTCTCCTCCTGCCCCCAATCTCTCCCAGCATCAGAGTCTTTTCCAATAAGTCAACTCTTCGCATGAGGTGGCCAAAGTACTGGAGTTTCAGCTTTAGAATCATTCCTTCCAAAGAAATCCAAGGGTTGATCTCCTTCAGAATGGGCTGGTCGGATCTCCTTGCAGTCCAAGGGACTCTCAAGAGTCTTCTCCAACACCATATGACCTAAATCAAATCCTTTACCATGATATAGTGGAAGTGACAAATAGAGTCAAGGGATTAGATCTGATAGACAGAGTGCCTGGAGAACCATGGACAGAGGTTTGTAACTTTGTATAAGAGGCTGTGATCAAAACCATCCCCAAGAAAAAGAAATGCAAAAAGGCAAAGTGGTTGTCTGGGGAGGCCTTACAAATAGCTGAGAAAAAGAAGAGAAGAGAGAGGCAAAGAGATAAGGAAAGATATAAGCATCTGAATGCAGAGTTCCAAAGAATAGCAAGGAGAGATAAGAAAGCCTAAGTGAACAATACAAAGAAATAGAGGAAAACAATAGAATGGGAAAGACTAGAGATCTCTTTAAGAAAATTAGAGATACCAAGGGAACATTTCATGCAAAGATGGGCTCAATAAAGGACAGAAACGGTATGGACCTAACAGAAGCAGAAGATATTAAGAAGAGGTTGCAAGAATACATTGAAGACCTATACAAAAAAGATCTTTACGACCCAGATAACCTGAATGGTGTGATCACTCACCTAGAGCCAGACATCCTGGAGTGCAAAGTCAAGTGGGCATCACTTTGAACAAAGCTAGTGGAGGTGATAGAATCCCAGTTAAGCTATTTCAAATTCTAAAAGATGATGCTGTTAAAGTGCTGCCAAACAAAGTTCAAACGGCAACACAGTTGCACTCATCTCACACACTAGCAAAGCAATGCTCAAAATCCTCCAAGCCAGGCTTCAACTGTTTGTGAACCATGAACTTCCAGATGTCCAAGCTGGATTTAGAAAAGGCAGGGGAACCAGAGATCAAATTGCCAACATCAATTGGATCATCAAAAAAGCAACAAAATTCCAAAAAAAAATCTGCTTTACTGACTACACCAAAGGCTTTAAGTGTGTGAATCACAACAAACTGTGGAAAATTCTTAAAGAGATGGAAATACCAGACCACCTGACCTGTCTCCTGAGAGATCTTTATGCAGGTCTAGAAGCAACAGTTAGAACCAGCCGTGGAACAACAGACTGGTTCAAAATTAAGAAAGGAGTATGTCAAGGTTGTATACTGTCACCCTTATTTAACATTTTGTGCAGAGTACATCATGCGAAATGCTGGGCTGGATGAATCACAAGCTGGAATCAGATTGCTGGGAGAAATATCAATAACCTCAGATATGCAGATGACATCACCCTTAAGGCAGAAAATGAAGAGGAACTAAAGAGCCTCTTGATGAAAGTGAAAGGGGAGAATAAAAAATCTGGCTTAAAACTCAATATTCAGAAAACTAAGATCATGGCATCCGGTCCCATCACTTCATGGCAAATAGATGGGGAAACAATGGAAACAGTGACAGACTTCATTTTCTTGGGCTCTGAAATCACTACAGATGGTGACTGCAGCCATGAAATTACAAAGACGCTTGCTCCTTGGAAGAAAAGCTATGACTAACCTAGACAGCATGTTAAAAAGCAGAGACATTAACTTGCCAGCAAAGGTCCATCTAGTCTAAGCTATGGTTTTCCAGTAGTCATGTATGGATGTGAGAGTTGAACAATAAAGAAAGCTGAGCACCAAAGAACTGGTGCTTTTGAACTGTGGTGCTGGAAAAGACTCTTGAGAGTCCCTTGGACTGGAAGGAGATCAACCAGTCAATAAAAGAAGTTAACCCTGAATATATATTGGAAGGACCAATGCTGAAGCTGAAGCTCCAGTACTTTGGCCACCTGATGCAAAGAGCTAACTCATTAGAAAAGACTGATGCTGGTAGAGATTGAAGATGGGAGGAGAGGGGACAACAGAGGAGGAGATGGTTGGATGATATCACTGACTCAATGGACATGAGTTTGAGCAGGCTCTGAGAGACGGTGAAGGACAGGGAAGCCTAGTGTGCTGCAGCCCATAGTAGGGTCACAAACAGTCAGAGACAACTGAGTTGACTAAACAACAAATTGACTTCACAACCTAAGAATGGATTGTAACCTACAATTTACAAGCTCTGATTTTATAAGTATATACAGCTCTGTACCCAACAAGTAACAGTTATTCATTCTTTTCAACCTGAAGTAAATAGCATATACAATGGTGAACCACATAAGCATAAAAACTGCCAACAAGCTAGGCTGTTTCTATCCCACAGGTCAACGTCAATGTACAAGGGAAAAAAGGAATCAGAGGTATATGAATTTGAAAGACTGAATATGACAACCTACAGCCGATTTACTATTTGCTTAAAACATCTAAGAGAATCACAAATGTTTAGTAGTGATAAGAGAGGTCAACAAGATTCTAAACACAAGAATGACAAACACTAATAATAATTTTCCCGAATACCAGTAATGGTCAATTAGAATAGGTAATAGAAAAAAAGTTATCATTTATAACAACTACAAAAACATAAAGATTCTAGAAGTAAATCTAGCACATTGCATGGTTTTTATGAAGACTATTGCAAAGCATCTTAAAAGAGATAAAGAAAGACCACAGTACATGGAGAGGCATAGCATGTTCAAGCCTAATGGAGACTCGGCATGGTGAAGGTGGCTATTCTCTCCAAAATACTCTGATAGTGAATTCAGTCAAAACCCAGATAGATAAATATGATCTTGAAATTTGTTTGGAAGAGCAAAGAGAACTTAACAGTTGACATAATTTGGAAAAAGAAGGTAGGAGGACTTACCTACTAGAAAATTTACTTTAACTGAAGGCGCAATAACTAAGACAATGTGAAACTGGCTTAGGAAAAAACGAATCAGTGCAGCAGGACAGAGAAGGCAGGAACAGGCTCCCAGAGGTATGAAAACATGACATTAACATATGACAGAGGCAGCATTATAATCAACGCAGCAGAGATGAGTTGTTTAATGATTATGCTGTGATATAATCAAAAGGAAAACTTACAATTCAATCCCTAGGGCACAAAGAGTCAATGTGAAATTTAAAATTAAAACTTGAAGATTTCAAAAGAAAATATGAGCTATCTTTAGGGTTATGGAGAAAGAAAAATAAGACTTCTTAAATAAGAAGCGAAAAGTACCAACCACAATTTAAAAGATTGCTATTTTGTCATTAAAATTAACTTGATATATCCAACAAAAGTTTTCATGAACAAAGTTAAAGATAAGAGGCAACCTGAGAGGAAGTATTTCTGATGCATATAATTGACAAAGGATCAGTGTTCATTCAGATACATGTCCACAGCTTGATAACAGAATGGCAAACAATGCAACGAAAAAGTGAAGATGAGACCAACACAGACGATTCATAGAAGAGCAAATTTCACTGAACCATAATTCAATGAAGACATATTTGTGCACACTGGAAAATCAGGAAGTTAAAATTATATATAACATTTTGCAACACCAGATTGTCAAAATTAAAAATTTTGATCACACCAAGCACTGGGTCTGTTTGTAACTATAAGAACACTGTTTAGAAAGTACAACTTTGTACAACCACTTTGGAAAATAATTTGACCTTCTCCTGTAAAGATGAGCTACTCTCCAACCCAGCAATTCCAGTTCTAGGAGGTACTGCAGAGAAGCTCTTCCACATGTGTGTAAACAGACAAGGATATCACAGCAGCACTGTAATGAGAACATAAAATGGAAACAACATAAACGCCCACAAATAGAAGAAAGGATAAGCAAACTGCGGCATGTTCCTTCCATGGACTACTCTACAAAAGTAAGTAGAGAAACCAAAGTTACAGGCATCCGGTGGATAAATCTGAATACATGATGCTGAATGCAAAAGTAAGTTGCATGGTGAGGAACTCAGGATGATAATACTGGCAACAATAAAATATGATGAAAACTGCTGCTAATTTATGAATACATATAAATGTAGTAATAGTATAAAAATATGCATGGAAATGATTAAACCAAACCTACTGATTATCTCTGAGCAAGGAAAAGGAAAAGGGGTAAGAACAGATTGTCAGGGACTTCAATTCAATCTTTTAATGAAATTCTTATTAGATGCCAAAAAGGAAAACATTAGGTTTTGACAGAGCTGGGTTCAGGGTACACAGGTGTTTGCTGTTACTCACATACTTTTCTAGATTTCATCAGATTCCATCATCACAATTAGCTCTGTCCATGTCCCCTTTTCATTTATTTGTAGATTGTGATGTTGTCTGTTTATAGCAATTCTGAATTAACTAATTAAAAATTCTAAACAAAGTAAAATCTACCTGGTATTATCTGTTCTCAAATATTCTTTGTTGCAAAAAATGCTGTTGCTATAAAAACCCGTATTGTCACTTCATTTATATCACTTCAATTCAGATAATTGCCACAAGTTCACAAAGGTGAATTTTTAATCTCATAAGAAATCAAATTTTTTAATTGGTTCTCTCCTTTAAAAAAAAAAGTATAGAGGTAATATAACACAATTATAGAAATTTGGGGAAATAAAATTTTTAGTCACTCAAAATGCTCCTCTCCCCAAAACTCCATATGGGACTTACTCAGGATTTAACAACAAACAACAATTAGGATTTAAGTATATCTCTCACTAGACTTTTATCCCTGTGTATATTTGAATACAGTTGTAACTAGTTTGCATACATAACTTTGTAGCCTATGTTATCCTCTCAGATCAATATTGCTACATAGTCTTCCTACTCTTCCTAAACTTCCTTTATAATATGTACATAATAGTTCATCACATCTTCCTATGATTATTTAACCTTTCTCCTATTTTTGAACATGTAGATGTCCTTCAGTTTCATATTTATGTAAATAAAAGGCCAAGTGACAAAATTTTTAAGTGTATTTTATGTATATATTTTTGACTCTTTTAGAACTGGAATGTCTAGATTACAGAGCGTGATCCTTTCCATAAATTGCTTCCCCAAAGTGACCTTGCTGAGTCCATTGCCCTCTGGTAACATTTGAAGGCCCTGAGTCTCAAGCTGGAATTCTGTGGTTAATTGTTCTTTTCCTAAAAGTTTAGCCTTTATCTTTGTGTCTATTGCAGGCAGACAAGCTGACAAGTGCCTCTTTCAACCTATTTATAAAATTTTTTAAAAGGTGATCTGGGACAATATCATCTCAAATGCCATCTATGTAGTTAGGAATAACTCTTAATTCATGGCCATACCCTTAAATTTGCACATCTTAAAACTATGTTCAAAATTTGGGCTGCAAGATGGGAAGGTTTTATTTTTTAATCTATATTATAAATAAACTTCCTGAAGATTAACTTTTTAAGGATAACACTGTGCTTACGGGCCCTGTATCTTTCCTTCAGTATAAGAGGAACATATTGAAAAATAATAAAATATGAGAAATTAAATATAAGATCATGAATATTAAATCTGTTTAGGGTGAATAATTAAATAAAATTTTATTTAAAAATCACAACACATTTTGTTTTTTCTACCAAAGTAGGTTAACTGGGCCATATTTTGTAAGTAATTAAGTGGTAGTAACTCTTGCAGGGACATATGTACAAGGATGTTCTTTGCAATACTATACAGGAAAAAAAAAATCTGAAAACTGAGTGAAAGGTTATCATTAGGGACTGAGTGAGTAAGTGTTGTCACATACATCCTATGGAATACGAGCAGCAGATAAAAAATGGGGTGCTTCTCTGCCTACTTCACTGGAGAGATTTCCATAAGGTACTCTAAGTGGGAAGCAAGATGTAGGGATTATATAATAAAAACAGACAAAAATAACATGTGTGTTTATAATTATAAATAAGCAGATCATTAACATGAGTTATCTGTAGGTGGGAGGGGGTAGGAGGAAGTTGGAAGGGAGAAGGAAGAAAGAGCAAGAAAGAGAAAAAGAGTCCATTCTTACAGACAACTTGAGCAGTTAAGTTTAAAAAGGGCCATTAAGGAAGTAAAAGACACACACACACACACACACACACACACACACACACACACACAAGGGAAGCAAGAAGACACGCCACCAGAGTGGGAGAAGTTCAGTCCAAAACCTCACCTGAGAGACACCACCCATCCCCCTACCCCCAAGCCCCTCCGCCCCGGCTATTGCAGCACTTAAATCTCACCATTATCAGAGACTGGCATCACATTCCACTTTCTATCCTTCCTACTTAGTTGTATATAAGGTAGTACAAGGCCTCAGCAATTAATGCAAAGAAATAGAGGAAAAGAACAGAATGGGAAAGACTAAAGACCTCTTCAAGAAAATTAGAGATACCAAGGGAACATTTCATGCAAAGATGGGCTCAATAAAGGACAGAAACGGTATGGACCTAACAGAAGCAGAAGATATTAAGAGGTGCCAAGAATACACTGAAGAACTGTACAGAAAAGGTCTTCACAACCCAGATAATCACGATGGTGTGATCACTCACCTAGAGCCAGACATCTTGGAATGTGAAGTCAAGTGGGCTTTAGAAAGCACCACTACAAACAAAGCTAGTGGAGG
>SJYC01140315.1:0-12847 GCA_006408675.1 Madoqua kirkii
AGTCGTGTCCAACTCTTTGCAACGCTATGGACTGTAGCCCACCAGGCTCCTCTGTCCCTGGGATTCTCCAGGCAAGGATACTGGAGTGGGCTGCCATGTCCTTCTAAATAGAAATGATAGAGCACATCTGTGGACGGAAGGACTCTACATCTTAAAAACAGTGCACTTCCCCCCTTCTATCCATAAATTCAATGCCATTCCCACTAAACTCTCAAAGGGTTTATCACAGAGCTTGATAAGATTATCTTAAAATTAATATGGAAGGAAAGAGGGCCAAGAAAATTTTGAAAGAACAACATTGAGAGACTTACCTTGCCAGATAAAAGGAACTACTATAAAGCTATTATAATTTAAAGTGGTGGTATTGCTCCAGGAATAAATAAACAAACCATGGAATAGAAGATAAAGCCCAGAAATAAACCTATAAACGTAGCTTATATGTAACAGAATTACAAATCAGAGTAATGAATTTTTCTATAAATAATAGATGATTAGATGAATTATTCTATTAGAGGTACTGGAAAAATTGGCCATTTGGAAAAAAGTAAAATTAGGCGTTTTCCTCACACTGTATACACACACACATGCACGTGACAGGAACACACAATCTGAGGAGATTAAAGATTGAAATGTGAAAAAAAATCTTTTTTAAAATTTTCAGAAACAAAGGAAAAATATACAAGAATATTTTATACCATCAGCATAAAATTTTTAATCAAATTTTTATCAAGATATATTAACTACAACTATAAAGGAAAGTTTTGTAATGTTGAAATACATTGAAATTTAAAACTTCTGTCTGACAAAGCCTTTTACAAATGATATTTGAAAGAGAAGTTGCAGATTGAGAAAAGATTTTTTTTTCATTTTTTTGAAGGACAGTTGATTTATAATGTATTCATTTCTACTGTGGAACAAATGGACTCACTTATGTATATTCTTTCTTATTCTTTTCCATTATGATTTATCACAGAATATTGAATATAGTTTCTTGTGCTATATACAGTTCAGTCGCTCAGTTGTGTCTGACTCTTTGCGAGCCCATGAACCGCAGCACGCCGGCTTCCCTCCCCATCACCAACTCCGGAGTCCACCCAAACCCATGCCCATCGAGTCGGTGATGCCATCCAGCCATCTCAGTAGGATATTGTTATTTATCCATCCAATATATACTAGTTTGCAGCTGCTAACCCTAAACTCCCTATCCTTCCCTCCCCTCCCTTCTCCCCCGCCTTAGCAACCACAAATCTGTTCTCTGTCCCTGAGTGTTTCTGTTTCATAGATAAGTTTGTGTCATATCTTAGATTCCACATACAAGTGAAACCATGTGGCACTGTCTTTCTCTTTCTGCCTGACTTTGCTTAGTATGATCATCTCTGGGTCCATCCATGTTGCTGCAGATGGCATTGTTCACTCTTTTTTGTGGCTGAGTAATATTCCATTGTGTGTGCAGATCACACCTTCTTCATTCATTCATCTGTCAATGGCCCTTTAGGCTGTTTCCATGCTTTGGCTATTGTGAATAGTGCTGCTATGAACACAGAGATGCCTAAATCTTATCAAATTATCGTTCTGTCTGGGTATATGCCCAGGAGCGTGACTGCTGGATCATATGGTAGCTCTATCTTTAGTTTTTTGAGGAACCTCCATGCTGCTCTCCATAGCGGCTGTATCAATTAACATTCCCACCAACAGTGTAGAAGGGTTCACTTTTTTCCATACCCTCTCCAACATTTATTATTTGTAGACTTTCTGATGATAGCCATTCTGAGCAGTGTACAGTGGTACTTCACTGCAGTTTTAATTTGCGTTTCTTTAACAATTAGCAATGCTGAGCACCTTTTCATGTGCCTATTAATCATCTGCGTGTCATCTTTGAGAAACATCTATTCAGGCCTTCTGCCCATTTTTTGATTAGGTAGTTTATTATTAAGTTGTATAAACTGTTTGTATATTTTGGAAATTAAGCCCTTGTTGATCACATCATTTGCAAATAATTTCTCCCAGTCCATAGGCTGTCTTCATTTTACTCTTTAAAATGAAACTACATGTATGTATATTACCTCTCACATTTGCTCCTTTGCTTTATAGGTTCCACCTCTTTAATGTCTGTAAGATCTATTTCCTCATTTCCACCACTCTGACAATCCCCTGCCACTATTTTTACTTAGATGATGCAACAGACACCTAACTGACCCCCACTCCCCACTGGCTGGGGCAGCCTCCAGCAGCCAAGAGCATCTTTCTTAGGTGCCCATCTGACATTGTCGCTTACCTGCTTTAGAACCTCCCAATGACTGTGGCCTAGGTGACAAGCGCAGATGCCTTAGCAGAGCTTTCGAGAACCTCATCTTCATCTCATCCACCCTGCTAATCAGCCTCACAGGACTGTTTGTGGCTCACCAGACAGGCCAGCTGTTCTGCCACCCTGCCTGGATCACATGACGTGCTCCGTCCACCAGAAGGGAGCTTCCCTTTAACTCAACATCTTCCTACATGCACTGATCCACTTGGCAAAGTGGATCAGCCTGCAAGCGTCCATCTTCAAAACTCAGCTCAAGTATCTATGTGAAGAATTTGTCCACATATGCCCACAGACCCCTCTCCCCACTTTTTGTTTCCCCAGTGATCCCCCAGTCACACTTGAAGGCATACGACTGAACTCTCTTCACCGTGGGAACCAAGGCAAGTCATTTCCCACTCTGAGCCATCCATCACTCCTTCTAGCCTCTCTGCAGGCCAGTGCCCGCTAGAGAGCAGGGCAAGAGGCCAGTTCTCACCTGGATGCAGGTGTTCCTCCCCAGTCTTGTCAAACGACATCACTTTTCACTTTCCCTGGCTGTTTCCCTGTTTCCTTCTTTCTCTTCCCTGCATCAAGTTCATAGTCTGGGACCAATCCTGAAGACCCAATAGCTGGGCCCAAAGATCCAGGTGCTCATCACAGGAGAGCTTCAGTAGGGGCGAGCCCCTGAGCCCTGCCCCAGGAGGATCCCTGTAGGCAGATGCTCAAAGCTAAATTCCATGTCCTCCTCCACTTCCCACAAACATGGCCCAGAGAATCAGGTGAGGAGGAGGAGGAGAAGGAGCCTGGCTCATAAGAAAGGGGACAGCCAGCAGCGTAAAGCTGGACACAGCCAAGCCGGAAGGAACGGTGTCACATCCTAGCACATGTTCTCTGAGACATCTGCCTGAAAGCACAGGGTCCAGCTGATGGACAACGAATCAGAAGTATGTAACATTGTCACCCCAGTCCTGCCCAAGTGGTGTTAGACTGAAGCCTTGTACAGTAAAGCCTTCACGTTTGTATTTATTTACTTATTTTTGGTTGCGTTGGGTCTCTGTTGCTGTGCATGGGCTTTTTCTAGTGGGTGAGCAAGCGGGGGGCTGCTTTTTGTGGTGGTGCGGGGGCTGCTGCTGCCGAGCACAGGCTCCAGAGCACCAGCTCAGTAGCTGTGGTGCATGGGGCTCAGCTGCCTGGCAGCAGGTGGAATCTTCATGGACCAGGGATCAAACCCGTGTCCCCTGCACTGGTGGACAGATTTTTAACCACTGGACCACCAGGGAAGTACAGTAAAAACCTTTTATTAAATCCTGTTGATGACAGCTTCTGTCTATGGAAGGTTGGTCCTATTAAGTCAGTCTTTTTGCCTGGCAAATACCCTGACAGGTTTGATGCATACACTCATAGGGTGGAGCAGCTAAGTGCTAGAACTGCTCTGCAAAATAGAAATAAATTTGGACATCTAGGGAATGGAGGGGAGAAGGCAATGGCACCTCACTCCGGTACTCTTGCCTGGAAAATCCCATGGGCAGAGGAGCCTGGTGGGCTGCAGTCCATGGGGTCGCTAAAGACAGACACGACTGAGCATCTTCACTTTCACTTTTCACTTTCATGCATTGGAGACGGAAATGACAACCCACTGCAGTGTTCTTGCCTGGAGAATCCCAGGGACGGGGGAGCCTGGTGAGCTGCCATCTATGGGGTTGCACAGAGTCGGTCACGACTGAAGTGACTTAGCAGCAGCAGCAACAGGGAATGGAGGGGAGGTGTGTCAGAAAAGGAGAGGAAGAAAACAGTAAGTGGGGGAGGTTGGGCAGTTGGGGTGAGAAGGTGAATCAGCATTTTAAAATAAGAAAGATCAGGGTGAAAAGATTCTAAAGCCCCTGCTGTGGGATGCGCCATGGGACCCCTCTCTGGAGGTGGGAGAGATCTGGAGGTGTCACATTCAAAGATCTTGGTGCGGGGATGGAGTGATGGATCATGTGGGGTGAAAGAGAGGGTTCTTGGATCTGTACCTTGAAAGCCTGGGGTCTGCTGGGGATCTGTAGAATTCTTCAGAGAGGTGGAAGGGGCTTCAGAATCAGATTTCAAGACAGTCTCATCTCAATCCTAAGTGCCTTCAGATGACATCTGGATCACTCATTAATTGCACAGCATCTAATAAATTTAGAAAACACTACTCACCTTTCCCAAGTCCATCAGAGCCCTCTAACCCATCATTTCCTCAAGAATAAATGGATATAAAAAAGAAAGACTTCCTTAATGGTACAGTGGATAAGAATCCACCTGCCAGTGCGGGGGACACAGGATCGACCCCTGGTCTAGGAAGCCTCCACACGCTGTGGAGCAGCTGAGACCGTGTGCCCAGAGGCTGTGCTCTGCCGCAAGAGAGGCCACCGAAACGAGAAGCCCAGACTCCACAGCAAAGCATAGGCCCTCCTGCCACAACTAGACAAAGCCCAGTGCAGCCATAAACAAATAAATACAGTTTTGAAAAATAAAAGAATAAATGGATGTGTGCACATCTACCACGCGTGGTGTTTAACCCCCCTTCCTTGCACTTAGCCACAGATCAGTCATCCAGAGTCGTGGAGACAGGAGAGATAAGCCCGGTGAAAGCCTGTTTAAAGACTGGGCAGCGGAGACCCAGAGAGGAAGAGCAACTTTCTCAAGACCACACGCTAACGGGGGAAGAGCTAGGGCTTATATTTTTTCTGCCCCAAGATTTGAGCTCCTCACTCCCCTCCCTGAGGACTGCAGCTGCTGTGAGTTAGGATGGAGCCAATTTGGGTCTGAGAGCAATTCATTAGAACGTGTCCTGAGAGTCAGAGGGGGAGACAAGGAGGCCTTGTTTTCTAAGGGATTCTTCCCAGGGCTCCAAGCTCCAAACACACACATTCCTGAATCTTTGCCACCACATTTAAAACCAGAGGAGAAAAGTTATAAATGGGCTTTTTCTCTCTGTAGATAAGAGAACCACAGGATATCAGGTCTGTGAGAGACAGGCTAGCGAGATGTCTCCCTGCCCAGACTCCCTTCGGCCTAAGAATCTGAATTCTCTCCACGCACCTTTAGAGTTCCATAGGCAGAGAGGTGTGTCTTTAGTAGCTTCTTCAACAAACACTGTAAATATTCTTTTAATTTTTACTTCATTATAGAAAAACTATATATATTGAATAAGTTACATTGAAAATTTTGCAAAATTCTGATTTACTTATCTTGGCAAATTTCTTGGGACCTGGGTACACTGGAGGGAGGGTTATTGTACTATTCTCTTTATTTTTATGCATGTTTTCAAATTTTTGTAATAAAAAGTTAAAACTGCATGTGTATATTTTTAAAATCTGCTTCTTAAATGTCAGAAGTAAAAACTTCCGTTGTAAATATTTTACATGTTGGTTTGAAAAAAACACACACCAATTTGCTATCAACAAACGCCAGTCTGTCAACGCGTGCTTATATCGAAGCTCTCATTTTAAAGTTACAATTAAATGAATTCCTCGGCAATCCAGCAGTTAGGACTTTGCGCTCTCAATGCTGAGGCCCAGGTTCCATCCCTGGTTGGGGAACTAAGATCCCACAAACCTTGCAGCACAGCCAAATAAATAAAGGTGCAATTAAAAATGTCTCCTTTAAAGTGGCAATTTGGGCACTGTATAACCTATACCATAAGCTGAGGCAGCAACTAAGTCTCATTACTCCGTCACAATCATTTCACACTTGTGGGCACACACATAGAACATAGGCAGTGTGTGGATGGAGCCCATGTTGATCACTCACACTGCTGGGCTCTGTCTCCCAACAAAAGCAGGTACCCCCATGGCACTACATCTATCCTGCTAACCTGTACCTGCCATGCACTCTTAGAATTCTTCATCGCTCATCTGCTCCCCAGCTACCTGCTGAGCTACATGAAGGCAAGGATGAGGCTGGTCCCTCTGTGGGTCTTGCGCTGGGACCCTGCCCCACATAGAGTGGGGACTCAGTAAATAAATGTTAGATGATATAAAAGTCAAGCTGCGTAGGATTCTGGGCTTGGACTAGAGAGTTGGGAGAAAAACAAGAGAGAAGTGACCTGGGACATGGAACAAGACTGGGGCTCCTCATCTCACCTGATTATCTGTGGGGCCTCAGTCTCTCCATCAGCAAAAGGGGGGGGGGGGGAAATGATCTTTACTTTGCAGAGTCATGGTGAGGAAGAAAGATGATAGCTATGCGGTAGCTGACACACAGTAAGTGCTACAGAAAAGGCTGCTGTACCTACAGTGATGACCCTGGGATGAAGATGACATCTGATGCAGAGCTTGGGACAGTGGAGAGTGTTTTAAGCACAGGCAATGAAGGGTTACATGCATGCTAAATTCTTCAGTCACGTCTGACTCTTTACAACCCCATGGACTGTAGCCTGCCAGGCTCCTCTGTCCATGGGATCCTCCAAGCACGAATACTGGAGTGGAGTGCCATGCCCTCCTCCAGGGGATCTTCCCAACCCAGGGATCCAACCCTTGTCTCCGGTGTCTCTTGCACTGCAGCCAGATTCTTTTCCCACTGAGCTACCTGGGAAGCCCTACTGAAGAGTTACCAGGCTGTAGTTAGCCAAAAACTCAAGGTCTTTGAATAAAAGTCAGGGAGGAGAGAGAGAGCTCGCAGGTATTTATTGTTTTATATGCCATGACTTTGACTAATCCTCATATCAACCTGTGCAGTGTGTGGTTCGTGCCCAAGTCCAAGGGAGGCAAAGAGGAAGCATGAACACAGGCAGGTGCAGCCTCCCAGGGCAGGCAAGGCTGAATTCCTGGCATTTGGAGCAGGAAGTGTTTCTGGGCTCCTGGTACTCTTCCTATTCTTTTTAAATCAAATCAAGTCCTGGAAGTAGCTCAAAGTTCACCCCTTTTGGGGCCCAGTCCCTGTACCTTTGTTTAACAACAAACACAGATTCATTCCAGGCTGGCCTAGTTTAAGTTGACCTGGGCAGGCCTTTGCCTGAGAGGTAGACAGAGCCTCCCAGGTAACAGCCAGTGCCCAGTCAGAGGACATGACCTGTGGTCTTCTCCCATCTTTGGAACCCTGCTTGCCCTGGGTTCAGCTCTGAGTACTTGACCTTGGGAAACTTCTTACCCCTTGAAACATGGAGATTAGAGCTTCCAGGGGCTCCAATGACAGAGAGGGGCCTTGCAGACACACCTTGAGTCAGGGGATAGGACAAACCTGGGTGGACATCTGGTCCTCTACTCCCTGGCGTTGTGACATCTGGTTGAGTGACTTCATCCCCACTATGCCTCCGTTACCTGCAAAATGGGTACAATATTGCCTGCCTCACAGGTTGCTGTCAGACAACGTGTAGAACATGCCTGGTGCATAGTAGGGACTCGATAAACATCCATTCCTGGTTTATCATCTTGGAATAGCCCACGCTTCCATCACGGCGGCCTTTGCCATTTCTGTGCAACACCAATATGAGTCTCACTTTTCTCTATATTGATTCACTTTTTAAATATTTATTTACTGATTTGGCCGCCCTGGGTCTCAGTAGCAGCATGTAAGATCTTTGGGCTCTGTCGCAACATGCAAGATATAAGTTGCTGCACAGAAACTCAGTTGCAGCATATGGGATCTAGTTCCCCGACCAGGGATCTAACCTGGGTCCCCAGCATTGGAAGCACAGAGTCTCAGCCACTGGACCACCAGGGAAGCCCAATGCATTGATTCAGTTTTAAAACTCAGTTTCACCTCTGCAGATCGAAAGCCAGCAGCACTTGGAAAGCATTCCTTCCTTTGTTTAGTCAATATTTGTTGAGGGCCAGTCATGTACCAGGTACTGTTCTGGATGCTCAGATATCACAGTGAGCCAACCACTCCTCACCCTCATGGAGTGTGCATTCCAACGGGGAAGACAGAAAATAAACAGAGGGTGACAACTGGTAGCATTGTCCCATCAAGAAAAAGAAACCAAGGCCCAGGGCTAGACTCGAGAGAGATGAGGGGAGAGAGAAGGGGGAACCCTATTTCATTTAGTGGGGCTGGCAGAAATAGACTCACCTCAAAGCTAATAAAGCTCAAGCTTCAGGCTCTTCATGTGCTCAGGTCCCCTCTTGTTCCCAACTCCAGAACTTCCCTACCAACCTTTGTATCCACAGTACTAGATTCTTTTTTCTAAAGAGCATTCTCAAAAATTAGGTAAGCTTCAGGCCCCACAATGTCTGGTCTGCCCCTGGTGATCAGCACAGGCCTCTCTGAGAAGGTGACATCTGAGGCGAGACCGCAATAGAAAGTTGCCATTAACATGAGCACAACAAAATTATTGGCCCTGTGGGAGCCAGTGATTCTAAAAAGGCCCCTGGTTTATCTGCTTCGCTGAGTTGAAAGGCTGCATTTGAAATTCCATCTCAGGCCACGTCTCCAAAACAGTTGAGCCTAAAAGTTTCCATGTCTCCCCAGATGCCACCCAGGCTACCAGGCCTGAGAAGCAAGGGCAGAGTGAGTGGGAGACTCTGGGAGAATGGGAGGCATTGACTGGCAGGCTTTCGGTCTCCGGGAATGACAGGGAATCGAGGCCAGTAGGAGGAGAAAGGAACCCAGGCAGACAATATCAAGTGCTGATAAAACTATGGAGCATCTGAACCCTTGGACGTTCCTGGTGGGGATGCAGAGTGGTCCAGCTACTTCGGAAAGCAGTGTAGCAGTTTCTTACCAAGTTAAACACCTACAGTTGACCTCTGGACAACTCGGGTTTAAACTACGTGCAGGGGTCCACTTATATGTGGATTTTTCAATAGTAAATAATAAGTACTACACAATTCATGATCTACTGTCTGTTAAATCTCTAAATGCAGAGGAACCTTGAGGTGTTGGTGCCCCAACTTCAACATCATTCAAGAGTCAACTGTATACTTAACATAATGACTCAGCAATACCCTTCTTGGTATTCACCATAAAGAAATGAAAACTTCAGCTCATACAAAAACCTGTACACTGACGTCAGAGGAGCTTCATTCAGAATAGCCCAAAAGTCGAAAAAAGCCCCAAACAGCCCAAACAGTCAGACAGGTAAAGGGATGTGCCAACTGTAGTGAATTCATGCGATGGAATAGTCCTCAGCATCACAAAGGCACAGGCCACTGGCGCATCCAGCGATGCGCATGAAGCTAACAGGCGTGCTGACTTCTGGAAGAAGCTAGACACAAAGGCATCTGTCTGTAGGGTTCCATTATATGCCATTTAGACACAGGAACATAGAGCAGGGGAGATTAAAATGAATCTTGTGATATATGCATTTGTCAGAAGTCACTGAATTGTGTGCTTAGAATGGGCACATTTTATCATACATAAGTTATAGCATAACTCAGATAGAGCTTAGTTCAGTTCAGTACAGCTCAGTTGTGTCCAACTCTTTGCGACCCCATGAATTGCAGCACGCCAGGCCTCCCTGTCCATCACCAACTCCCGGAGTTCACTCAGACTCGCGTCTATCGAGTCAGTGATGTCATCCAGCCATCTCATTCTCTGTTGTCCCCTTCTCCTCCTGCCCCCAATCCCTCCCAGCATCAGAGTCTTTTCCAATGAGTCAACTCTTCGCATGAGGTGGCCAAAGTACTGGAGTTTCAGCTTTAGCATCATTCCCTCCAAAGAAATCCCAGGGCTGGTCTCCTTCAGAATGGACTGGTTGGATCTCCTTGCAGTCCAAGGACTCTCAAGAGTCTTCTCCAACACCACAGTTCAAAAGCATCAATTATTCGGCACTCAGCTTTCTTCACAGTCCAACTCTCACAGCCATACATGACCACAGGAAAAACCATAGCCTTGACTAGACAGACCCTTGTTAAACTGATTAAAAAGAAAAAAATCATATCCCAGGCTGGTAAAGAATACACCTGCAATGTGGGAAACCTGGGTTTGATCCCTGGGTTGGGAAGTTCTGCTGGAGAAGTGAAAGTCTACCCACTCCAGTATTCTGGCCTGGAGAATTCCACGGACTGTATAGTCAATGGAGTTGCAAAGAGTTGGACACAACTGAGTGACTTAAAAAATCACATTTCTACACATTGTCCACTGGGAAAACCTTCCTTGAGGTCAACCATCCACTCCTTTCATTTTGCACATCAGGAAACAGAGGCCTGAAGAGGAGGGTGACTTTTCTAAGTCACTCTCTAAGTGTCACACTGTGAGTCAGGACTATTGACAACGCACAAGGGAATGGGTACCTGAAGCTCACGGGGTGCTTTCTCAGCCTCCTCCGGCTTAGCGCTCAGTACAGCTTTGTGAGGCAGTAGCTGTGCCATTATGCCCAGGTTACAGAGGAGCACACTGAGGCCCAGAAGGGTTGGAAGACTCGCCTGAGGTCACACAGCCAGCTTTACCATGACTTAGATTATCAGGGCAGCTGCCAGCGCAAACTCAGGTCCTCAGCACAGATCTCCCCTCTTCCATACACATCCGCCTCCTTGCACTGGGGGCATGAGCTGGAGACCCTTCACTGCCCAGGGGGCTGGCAGAGGAGGGAAAAGAGAGCGTGGAGCACTTATGAGCTTTCAGTGGTGAGGCTGCGGGCTGGGCAAGGAGACACTCCTGTTCCCAGTAGGGCACACCCAGTGGGGCCATGGAGAAGGTGGGGAGACAGCCCTGGCTGTGCTCAGAAAAATCCAGTTTCCCCTGGATACTTTTTCCAGCATGGTCTGCCAGGAGAGATTTTGATCGCAGAGAGCAACACGATGCTCTGGAGAAAGAGATTAGTGGGTTCCGGGGTGTTTGTGTCTCCGAGAAAGGCAGTTCATTTGGGAACCGACTCCATGTCACAGATGAAACTGTGCCAGGCCCCACTGGAGCTGACTAAGGGATGAGAAGGCCCCTTGGGCAAAGAGGCCAAGCACAATGGGCTGGGGCCTTCCAGAATCCTGAGAGGTCCATGGAGGGGGCTCTGGGTCCCCTGTAAGCCTTGCTCCAGCACTTCCCGCGGAGGAAGGACTCCATCACAGCAGACCCCTGGGTTTGCTGAGAACACAGATGGCCTTCACCCTGCAGAGCTCGCTTGAACCAGGAAGAACCTAGCTTGTTTTCTCCAGAGTGGGAGGGTCAAGACCCAGAGGGTGAGGAAGGGCTGGTCCCAAGAGAGAGAGGGGGAAGAATAGATAATTAGCTTGGAAGCTGGCAGAACTTTTTAAAAACTGAAATGTGTAACATGAAATATTACTGAGGCTACCATCATACACGGCACAATGAGACACTTCCTGGTGACCCAAGAACCTTCAGTAAGGCTTCTACTGCTTGAGTGGCTTTGGAGTGAAAGGCATAGGAGAATGACCCGGGCTCTATGTCTGGGGTAACTCCAGGGGACAGAGAGGAGGAACAGCTGCAGGAAAATTAGGTCCCATGGAGGCAGGTGCTGGAGGCAGAGGGGATGGTGACAGTTTGTAGGAATTTGCATCTTAGAGGGCTTTGGGTTCCTCAGGGGGTGGAAGATTTCAGTCTGTCTCATTCAGATTTCCAGGAGCTAGGGACTCCGGGTGCCATCTGAGTTACACGCGCTCCTGCCAGCCACACAGGGGGGTCGGGGCGGGAGGAGACAGGAAAATGCAGGTGGCTTGCCTCTTGCCCTCAAGAGGCCCAGCGGAATTCAGCAGATAAGACAAAGCACACAGCCAGGGTATGGGAGTAGAAGAGGGCACACACAGCGAGCAGAGAATGATGGAGGGAGACAGAGTGGGAGTGAGGAAGAGCCAGGGAGATAGACTGACGCTTTTCTGGCCTAGACACAGTAACATAAGGAAGCCTTCTGGAGGACATCACATTTAGGCCAAACTGTTGAAAGGGTAGGATGTGGCCCTGGGGATATGTGGCGGGGGCACTCCCTGCAAAGAGCACTGCCTAAGCAAAGGCCCAGAGGGGCGAAGGCTGGGTGTTTCCAGAGCGTAGAGCAGCCGAAGCCGTGGCAGCACAGCCGGGGACCGCTCGTCCTTGCTTTGACGCTTTTCTGGCCTAGACACAGTAACATAAGGAAGCCTTCTGGAGGACATCACATTTAGGCCAAACTGTTGAAAGGGTAGGATGTGGCCCTGGGGATATGTGGCGGGGGCACTCCCTGCAAAGAGCACTGCCTAAGCAAAGGCCCAGAGGGGCGAAGGCTGGGTGTTTCCAGAGCGTAGAGCAGCCGAAGCCGTGGCAGCACAGCCGGGGACCGCTCGTCCTTGCTGGTCATGCCAGGAGCTTGCTTGAGGCTTGAAGTCTAGGGAAGCCAACACATATTAAATAATCCCACAAATAAATACAAGGTTATAAACAATGGTAGTGTTACAAAGACACAGTCTAAGGAGGCGTTTCAGAGCCAATAACAGAGACTGCTGATTTATCCAGGCCCTGATGTCTGTGTTCAAAGCTGATGGATGAGCAAAGAGTTAAGGGGGTGAGGAGGCGGGTGGGGAAGAACACTCCAGGCCAAGGGAACAGCCCATTCAAAGACCTCGAGGCAGGTGGGAGAATGCCCCACCTCTCACCCGTTGTCCGGAGACTCCAAAGGAGTTTTCTCCTCCTACCTCCCACTAGGCGCACAGAGAATGTTCTGGAATTCAACAA